>VMDO01016160.1:0-36853 GCA_007922755.1 Pedetes capensis | reverse complement strand
CACGGGATCAGATGCCACAGGGCTACCGCTGCAGGCAATAACAGAGAAGCACTGTCAAATATAGTGCTGGAAAATGAGCCCCCTTCCCCAAGCTGGAAGGCATTCAAGAAACCACTAAGGAAGAGCTGCCTCCTGAAAGTAGAGTCAACCTTAATGATGGGAATGGAGTCAAGCCCCTAGAACCTCCATTTGCTGATGTGACATGACTCAAATCGGGAAGAAAGGCAGTGGCTGCAAAAATGGACTTAAATATATATGGCACAGTGTTGGATAGTGTTTTGTTCTGTTGTCCATAGGGTTACTATGAGTCAGATCCAAGTTGAAAGCATCTAACAACAATAATCTGTAGTATACAAAAGAAAAAACTTCTTTAAACTCAACAATAAAAATGCAAACAACATGCTAAAAAATGGGCGTACCACTTAACAAACTACACAGATGGCACCAAAAAAATGCAAAGAAAAAGCATACAAATGAATGGTCCACATCATATGTCATCAGGGAAACACAAATTAAAATAACAAAGAGTTACCACTACACACCCATTGTTGTTGGTAGTTGCCATTGAGTTGAATCTGACTCATAGTGACCTTATATACAACAGAAAAAAACACTACCCAACACTGTGCCATACACATAATCTTTTTATGTTTAAGCCTATTGTTGCAGCCACTGTGTTTCTTGTCATTTTGAGTTGTGCCACATCTGCAACGGGAGGTCTCAGGAGCTTTACTCCATTTCTGTCATTAAGGTCAACTCTGCTTTGAGGAGGCAACTCTTTCCCAGTGGTTTCTTGAGTACCTTCCAGCTTGCCAGTACTCATTTTCCAGCACTATATTTGACAGCATTTCTCTGCTATTTATAGGGTTTTCAATGGCAAATTGCTTTGGGAGTGGGTTGCTGGGGCCTTCTCCCTAGTCTATCTTAGTCTGGAAGCTCAGCTGAAACCTGTCCACCATGGGTGGCCCTGCTGTTATCTAAACTACCATTGGCATAGCTTTCATGATCACAGCAACATGCAAGCCCCTGCATCACAATAAGGTCACAGAAATAATCAGATACACCCATGAGAATTGCCAAAATCCCCAACATAGACAATTACAATTTCTGATGAAGGTGTGGAGTATCATGTGCTCTCATTGTTGCTGGTGTAAATAAAAAATAGCACAGCTCCTTTTGAAGAAAGTTTGTCAGTTTCTTAAAATTCTAAACATATTCTTAACATACAATCACATCCCTTCATATTTACCCAAAGGAATTAAAAATTAATCCCCTTACAAAACCTAAACATGGATGTTAATAACAGTTTTACTCAGAATCGTTAAAATCTGAACCAACCAAGATGCCCTTTGTTAAGGAATGAACAACCAAACAATTGTAAAGCCATATAATGAAATTTTTTATTTAGTTTTAAAGAGAAATTAGGTATCAAGCCAGGAAAACATATGGAGGAAAGAAATGCATATTATTAAGAGAAAGAAGCCAACCTGAAAAATCTACACACTGCCTAATACCAACTATATTAATAAATATGGGAGGGAGAAAGAGAGATAAATGGGTGAAACACTGAAAATTTTTGTTGTTGTTATTAAGGTCTGACTCATAGCGACCCTATGTACAACAGATGAAACACTAACTGACACTGTGCCATGCCCAGCACTATTGTCAGTGCTTCTCTGCTATTCATAAGGTTTTCCATAATCGATTGTTTCAGGAGTGGGTTGCCAAGTCCTCCTCCCAAGTCTACAGCAGCCAGTTTTCCCAGTTGGACTCCTATCCAAGTACTAACCAGGCCTGACTTTGCTTAGCTTCTGAGATTTGATGGGATCTGAAGCCACAATGGTACGGCTGCAGAAGAAGATTTTTAGGGCAGTGAAACTATTTTAATTATAAATATATATCATATGTATTTGATCAAAACCATAGAATGTAAACCACCAAGTTGTTGTTGTTAGGTGCCATCAAGTCAGTATCTGATTTATAGTGACCCTACTTACAACAGGCAAAACAGTGCTTCTCTGCTATTCATAGGGTTTTCAATAGTGGATTGACTTTTGGGAGTGGGTGGCCAAGTCCTTCTCCCAAGCCTACAGCATCTGGTGTTCGCAAGCAGTCTCCTATCCAAGTACTAACCAGGCCTGACCCTGCTTAGCTCCCAAGATCTGATGGGATCGGATGCCACAGTGTTACAGCTGCAAACCACCAAGAGTGAACCCTAATGTAAAGTGTGGAGTTTGCATAATAATATGCCAATGTAGGTTCATCAATTATATCAAACACATCATCCTGATTGGAAATATTGATAATGGAGGAAGGTAAGCATGTGTAGGGGCAAGAGATGTGTGAGAACTCTCTGTGCTTGCGGCTTAATTTTGCTGTGAACCTCAAGCTGATTAAAGTTCATTTTTTTAAAGATACTCAAAATATTTAATTTAAAAATTTTGAAATTCTCTAATATCACAGAAAGCTTGCATTTTGGATTTTGGATCTTATAATATTTTGGTAGTAAATGAGCCAAGAATGAAATTCTTCAGAAATTACTATACCAAGCTAATATATCATAAATCCATCTCACAAAAGGGAAAGAACTTTCATTGTCATTATTTTGGAGTACCACTACAATTATTTTTATATTTGACTAATTCCAAATAAGGTACTCACATTTCTAATCCATGACACTCCTACAAATACACTCATGTGTGCAAACACACACAAGTTCTTGCACATGAACCTTTCAGTGCCTAATCAATTTTTGCCATATTCTTCCACAAAAAGTAGTCTGTCAGGTGACAATCCATTGACAAATATAGAAGACATTCCACTGAACTGAATTCATCAATAGGAGATGCCTTTCTTCAATGACAAATAACATTTACTTCTAAATCAACGCTACTTGTCATAAGTAAAAGTTACTCTCTTGATTGATAATATTTCTTTTTTTTCTAGTTGCGGGGTCTGACCCCAGGGCCTCATGCATACTTTGTGAGCACTCTGCCACTGACCTACACCCCCAGCCCACATTTTTTTATTATATAAATTGAGACACAGTCTTATTAAATTATGTAGGTTGCCTCTGGCCATGAACCTGTGATCCTCCTGCCTCCACCTGCCGAATTGCTGGGATTACGTGCACCACCACGCCCAGCTGATGATTTTTTTCTAGAAATACAATAAATTTTGCAGTGTAATTTTATTTTTTGTAATGTTCTTGCATTAAGATTATTGTATCAAGTTTATGAAAGCTTCATAAAATGAGTTATGAAATATTTCCTCCTCCTATGATTTCTGAAAGCATTTGGGTAAGATTTATTTCCTTCCTAAACATTTGATGAAATTGTCTTGTGAGGCCATATTTACCTGGAAGTTTCATTGGGGGAGGTTTTTAACTATAAATTCAATTTCTTTAACACCCATTGGACCTGGGCACAGTGGCACATGCCTGTAATCCCAGTGATTCAGGAGGTAGAGGCAGGAGGATCACAGGTTTGAGGCCATAGGCAGTCTGTATAGCTGTGTAAGACTATGTCTCAAGATAAAAAAGCAAAAGGGGATGGGGTTGCAGCTCAGTGTTAGTGCACTTGAGAAGTGTGTGCAAGGCCCTGGGTGCAATCTTCCAGTGTTGAAAAAAGAAAAGAAAAAGCCAGAACAACAAAAAATTGGACTATTAATGTTTTCTCTTTTTTCTGTTGATAGCACCTAACAACATCTTTTTATGTGTCAGTATAGGTAAGTTGTGATTTTCAAGGATTTCTTAAATACTATAGGATCTGTCATTCCTAATTTTCTTAATTTCTCTCCTCTTCTATCTTCTCTCCTTTCCTCTCCACTTCCCTTTCCTCTTTTCTTTCCCTTCTTCTCCTTCCTATTCCTTTTCCTTCAGCTTATTTCTTTTTGTTTTCTCTCCCTCTCCCTCTCATTATCTTCATCATCATCATCATCATCATCATCATCATCATCATCGCAAGGATTTTCCAATATCATTACTCTGTTCAAATAATCTTTATCATTATTGATTTTTTCTCTTTTGTCTTTTTATTTTATTGATTTCCTACATATTTTATTTCCTTACTTTCTACCTATTTGGGTTTAATATTTGTTATTAGCTTCTCAAACTTTTCTTCTTTTCCAATGTTGTTGTTGTTGTTGTTAGGTGCTGTCGAGTCGGTATCCGACTCATAGTGACCCTCTGTACAACAGGAGAAACACTATTGTCAGTGCTTCTCTGCTGTTCATAGGGTTTTCAATGGCAGATTGATTTTTGGGAGGGGGTTGCCAGGTCCTTCTCCCAAGCCTACAGCTTCTGGTGTTCCCAGGCAGTCTCCCATCCAGGTACTAACCAGGCCCGACCCTGCTTAGCTTCTAAGACCTGATGGGATCGGATGCCACAGGGCTACAGCTGCAGGCTCTTTTCCAATATAAGCTTTTAGATATGTAAGTTTCCTCAATGCTCTCCTTTAGATACACACTATATATTTTGATATATTGTTTTCATTATTATGCACTTAAAAGCATTTTCTAATTTCACTTGTGATTTCTCCTTTAACCCAAAGATTATTTCACAATGTATTTATTAATATTCAAATATTTCAGGATTTTCTATCTTACAGCTAATTGATTTCTAATTTATGTTCTGATTATAGGCTACACGCTGTACAATTTGAATTATTTTAATTATTAAGACTTGATTTATAGGCCAGGCATGGTGGCGCACGCCTATAATCCCAGCAGCTCGAGAGGCAGAGGCAGGAGGATCGCAAGTTGGAGAACAGAAGCAGTCTGCGTAATTTAGCGAGACCTTGTCTCAAAAAAGTAAAAAAAAAAAAAAAAAAAAGGGCTGAGGGGGCAGCTCAGTGATCCAGCACTTGCAAAGCCTGCAAGCATGAATCCCTGTGTTCAATCCCCAGTACTGCAAGAAAACAAAAATTTTGATTTATAGTGTGGCATATGGCCTATCTATAAATACTTCCCATACACTTTTAAAAAGTAC
Source organism: Pedetes capensis (assembly GCA_007922755.1). Lineage (NCBI taxonomy): Eukaryota > Metazoa > Chordata > Mammalia > Rodentia > Pedetidae > Pedetes > Pedetes capensis. The sequence continues at coordinate 31,866 of VMDO01016160.1, read as the reverse complement.
ATATCCTAGAGGTTTTGGTGTTAGGGCTTGGAAAATGATACCCCCAAATGAAAACCTCAGAAGTAAAGTCTCTCTCTTTGATCTTCATTGTTTTTCCAATCTCTTCTCTCTCACTCTCCCCAGAGACACACCATAAAAACTAGAATTCCTTTTCCCCAAGGGGGGTCATAAAAACTAGAACCTATTTCACCAAAAGCTAGCCATAAAGCCTAAAAATACCACATATTCTCAAATCCAATCCACACCCTTTCAACGTGTTAGAAGGCTACAAAAATCAGATGTGGATGAGAATAACTGAGCTAAAAGTTCAACCACAAATCCAATCTGCATGCGATCCTAATCCGCATCTGATTTGGTATCCCTCTAAAACTTTGAGAGCCTGCAGCCACACCACTGTAGCTTCTGATCCAGATCTAGGAAGTTAAGCTAAGCAGGGTCAGCCTAGTTAGTCCTTAGATGGGAGACCGCCTGTGAATAGAGCATGCTGTAGGCTTGGGAAAAGGACCTGGCAGCCCACCCCCTCCTCCTCAAAACAATCAGCCATGGATACAATATGAATAGCAGAAAAGCACTGACCGTAGTGCCAGGCATAGCACAGTGCTGAGTAGTGGTTCGTATGTTGTACATAGGGTCACTATGAGTCAGATACTGACTCCAAGGCACCTAACAACAACAACAAAACATTGAAAGGGTGCAGATTAGATTAAAAAATATAGGCTACTAGTCTAACTTTCCCCAGCCTTTCTGTGTAACAGGTAACCATAAAGAAATTAAGACCCTTATACCAGAGGGGTCCTGTGCTACACACAAGAGGTACAAATGCTACACCTAGGGGCCAAGAAGAATCTGGATAGGTCTTATTGGGTTTCTTCCTCAGTCCATTTCCACCAATGTTTTTTTGTCCAGTCACATATGTACACAGCTGTCCTGACGTCACTAAACCTAAGAAAGAAGCAGATACATTTCCCCAGGTCTTTGGGTCTTTAATCTTAAGGCTCCTGTATCATGTAAAACATGGAATAAGTAAATTTGCTCTACCTTTTTTTCCCCTACTTACCTGTCTTTTATTATGAGTGCTATTCCTGACTGTTATGATAGATACGAAAAAGTACCCTTCCAGTCCCCTACATTGGGAATAGTGTTCTGTAGATGGTAATTATGTTAAATTTGTTTAGCATATTGTTCAAGTCTTTTTCATTTTTATTGTGCCCTTGTCTCTTTGTCCTACCAATTGCTAATAAGACAATGTTAAAATGTCCAATATTTGTCTGTCCCTTTAATTTTGGCCATTTTTGTTGCATATATTTTGAAACTGATATTAAGCACAAGCACATTTACAATTGTTCATCTGGATGAATGGACTCTCTTTCATCATGTAAAATTTCTCTTAATCTCTTATAATGCTGTTTATATTAATGTCTAATTTATCTGACATCAATATAATTGCAAGTGCTTTCTTCTGATTGTACTTGCATGGAATATATTTTTCCATTTTTTTATACGTGTGTCTTTTTATTTTAAGTGATCCTTATAAATAGCATATGGTTGGGTTTTGCTTTTTTTTATTCTGATAACTTGTGCCTTTTAAGTTTTAAAAACATTTACATGGAATGTAATTATTAAACTTTAAGTTTTAAATTATCAATAATTAATTATAACACCTTAAAGATGTGCTTAAGATTGCCAATATTACATTTGTTTACTTTTTTCTTTTATTAGCATATATTAAGCTACAATGTAATGGTGTCATTATGACATTTTCATACATGTATATAATGTACTTTGATCATATTTGTCTCCCATTATCTTCTCTGGTCCCCCCTCCTGCTGATCCCCTTTCGGTTCCCAAATAGTCCCCTTCTACTTTCAGTTACTTTTGTTTTCTACATAAGCTATCTGTTATTTGTATCTTTGTTCCTGCTTTCTCCTCCTTCATTTTGATCAACTTTTCATCAATCAGCTTTATCATTCTTCTTGTTACTTAGTTATATATCTTTGTCTTAATGTTCTAAAGGATGTTCAAATGATGGCACTCTGCATCCTTAATTTATCCTTAATTCATAATTATTTTTACTTAATATTATACCACTTCAGGTATTAGGTAAGAAACTTGCAACAATATTTTTCAATGTACCCTTTCGTATTCTTTGTGCTGTTGTCATGTTGTTGTTAAATACAGTATATTACTTCCATATTAATCATATAGCACAAACTAAATTATAATGATTTATGCTTTAATCGGACTCAGCTGTCTATTAAAGAATTTTTTAAAGTTTAATTTTTTTCTTACATATTGAGCTTATCATTCCCACCACTCTTTATTTTTTCCTGTAGAGCCAAACTTCTGGGTTTTAGGATCCTTTAGCTTGAATATCTTCTCTTAACATAGAGCTTATGTTAGTTTGCTGACACAAGCCTCTCAACTTTTGCATATCTAAAAACATACCTTCACATTTGAACGACTATTTCATCTATGCCAGGAATTATCATGACAGTTCTTTTCATGAAATGCTTCAGAGGTGTCATTCCATTGTCTTTTGGTTTCCATTGCTTCTGATGAAAAGTCTGACATAATTTGAATAATTGCTCCCATGTATATAATGTGTGATAATTCTCTTGCTACTTTCAATGTTTTTCCCTTTTGTTTTGGATTTCATCAGATTGATAATGGTGTGCCTCTCTGTAGGTGTCTGTCTGTGTGTTGTGGGTGTTTTTCCTATTTAGCATTCAATGAGCTCCTCAGATCTGGGGGTTAATACTTTTTATTCAAGTTTGAAAAAATGACCATTATGAATCAAAATATATTTTATATATGATTCTTTTTTCACTATTTCTTCTAAATTCTATTTGGCTGATATTGTTCCACAAGTCTTTGATATAACATTCTTCTTTTGTTCTCACTCTAACTCAGCTTGAATAATTTCTCTTGTCCTTTCTACAGGTTAACTGATATGTTCTTATGCTTGCTAGTCTGCTGTTTAGTCCATCCAGCTCAATTTTTATTTCAGACATTGTATTTTTCTGATTCAGAATGTTTACTTGGTTCTTTTTTACAATTTTTATTTCTCTTGAAATTTTCATCTCCTTGCCTATCTTAGAATCCTTTCATGTTAATATTTAAATATATCCATAATAGTAGCTTTAAAGTGTTTGTCTGCTGAATTAGTTTTCTATTGCTGCTACAACAAATTACCTCAAATTGAATTGCTTAAAAAATACAAATTTCTTATAGTCATGGAGATAAGAAATGCAAAATTAGTTTTCTGGATTAAAATCAATGAAAAAAATCAATGAGTATATTGATTCATCAGGACCATATTCCTTCTGGAGGAAGGATCCATATCCATGGGAAAATACCCTAGGAGAAAAACCATGTCCTGTTTTTTTCAGCTGCTAAAGGCCACTGCATTCTTGGTTCATGGCCCATTCTTCCATTCTAAGAGCCAGCAGCATAGCACTGTCATATCTCTGTCTGACAAATGGGAGGACATGAAATTAAAAAGCTTCTGCATGGTAAAGGAAACAATCAACAGAGTTAAGGAAGAACCCACCAAATGGGAGAAAATCTTTGCATCCTCCACATCTGATAGAAAACTAATTTCTAGAATGTACAAAGAACTCAAGAAAGCAAATCCCAAGGCAACAAATAATCTAGTACACAAGTAGGCAAAGGAATTGAATAGACAGTTCTCAAATGAAGAAGTTCATAAAGCTATGAGGCACATGAAGAAATGCTCAATGTCCCTACCCATTAGGGAAATGCAAGTCAAAACAACTCTGAGATTTCAACAAAACAAATGATAACAAATGCTGGCGATGTTGTGGAGAAAAAGGAACTCTCTAACACTGTTGGTGGGACTATAAATTGGTTCAACCACTTTGGAAAACAATATGGAGATACATCAGGAAACTAAAAATAGAACTGCCATGTGACCCAGCTATACCACTACTGGGAATATACCCAAGGGAGATGAGTCATCATACTTCAGAGACACCTGCATCTCCATAGTCAATGCAGCACTTTTCACAACAGCAAGGGTATGGAACCAACCAGGGTGCCCATCAACAGAAGAATGGACAAAAACATTATGGTACTTATACACAATAAAATACTACTCAGCAATTAAAAAATGAAATTATGTCATTTGCAGGAAAACAGATAAAACTGGGGAACATCATCTTAAGCGAACACAAGCTCAAAAAGAGAAATACCATATATTCTCACTCATATGTGGGAGCTAAATCTTACTTAAAGAAAGAAAAAATCCTATACATAAGTTGACATATAAAATGTACAATTAAACTTAGCAAAGAAGGGACAATATTAAGAGTAGAAAGAAAGAGAGAGGGAACTAGCAGAGGGAAGCAAAGATTGTGGAAAGTGGGATGGGGAGGAGAGTCAATGTAGAGGAATAAATGAGGAGTGGATGATCTTAATGTAAGCAATGCAACTTCACGAATACATTGGAAAAATAAGTGAACATAACCCAAATATGCATTTGAGTTTTACTACATATTAGTCATAAGGCTCCATAAACCTTGTAAGTTGATAAAATTATAACCAAAAGTGATGTAATAGTTACATAATGGAAAAAGCCAATGCTGTATTACTTTGTACCCTGCTACCATTTACCAATAAAAGGAGAAAAAAATTCTGTCTGACTTGGACAATCATTCTTCTGAATGCCTCTATCACTTATAAAGATTTTAATGATTATACTAGACACTATTCCCATCTTGAAATCAGCTAACAAATAACTTTAATTCCATCTGTAATTTGGCTCCCTATTACCATGTAATGTAGCACACTCATAGGCTCTGTTGTTGTTATCGTTAGGTGCCATTGAGCCAGGTCAAACTCATAGCGACCTTATGTACAATAGAAGGAAACACTACACAAACACTGTGCAGTGCCCAGCACTGTATCAGTGCTTCTCTGCTATTCATAGAGTTTTAAATGGCTAGGTTGTTTTGGGATTGTTTCAGGAGTGGGCTGCTCACTTGGTAGAGTGCTTGCTCTGTGCACTCTGAAGTCCTGGGTTTGATCCCCAGCACTACAAAATGGGAGAAGGACTTGGAAGCTCACTCCTGAAACCATCATAGGCCCTAGGGATTAGGAAATGGGCTTCTCTGCCCAGCACATCTGCTGATACTAATAACTGTGCTTGACTCTACTCTTATGACTACCTTTTCTCTTGATTATAGATCACATTTTCCTTTTTCCTTATGTGTTTCATATGTTTTAATTGGGTTTTAGGCAATGTATATATAGGAAGAATAGAAGCTGAAGTATGATTTGTTTTGTTCCCATTCCACAGAATTTAAGCTTTATCTTCTGTCTGGCAATTACAGCAAGTGGCTTATGATTTAGACTTTTTCAAGAGTCAAGTTGGGGCTGGGTCATGGAGTTAATTAATTAAGCTTACCTTTTGTTAACCCTGTGTGCACCCTCCTATGCCACTGGCACTAAGAAGCGGATCACTCTGTTCTTTACAGCATTTGAGCTGAATGGGACAGCGGGTAGACTGCAGGTATAAATAGCTTTGCTTCACATTTGGATTTGACTCTTACAAGGTCCTGAAATTGAATCACCAAAGAACGCATAAAACTGCATGAATTCACTTGGCTTTCCAACCTCTCCTCTACTGCCACTTTCTCAGCAAAATTTTGTCAGAGAGGACATAGGAGAATTGTCAGCTAAGGGATTTACCTTCCTCTTTAGGATGTACTCATATTATAATCTGTCATGCCACTCATACTTTAGAGACATGGCTGATTTCTCCATGTCCCTGTAGTTTCTCCATCTACATTACATCTACTCCAATGTGTACATGACCCAAATAAAGCACTTGCCCTCCAGAGATTAAAACAGGAATAATCCTTTTATAAGGGACTCATCTGTTTCTGGAATTCAGCTCAAGGTTTCCCTGTGTTTTCTACTTGATAGCTATAATGTAAAACATGATTTTAATCTGTTTCTTCACATTGTTATGAAAGGAGCAAAGTCTTTCAGATAGTTTTATATACTAACTAGAAGTAAAATTCCTCCTATTTCAGTATAATTTCACTTTAAGAAAAGAAAGGCAGAATTTTTAAAGTATTAACAACTACTTTGCTGAAGTGATCATTCATATGGAGCTATTCACAGTTATTTATGTTATACTTTGAGAACCAGAAAGAGCAGGGAACACAGAGCCAGAAGATAATCAGAAATTAATCTGATCACAAAATCAAGTGTTAATTTATTGGTTGAGAGTGCTCATTAGGAAAAATCAAGTATCAATCAACAATTTCTATCGAGGATGCCTTCTTTATAAAATATTTTCCTAAGTATGTAGTAAATTCATAGAATGTCAGACAGTTCTCTGTTGTTGTTTGGTTGAGACCTCACTAAAGCTGAAGAACAAAGTGAGAGGCACAATCTCTTCCCACCTGTAGCCAAATGACAGGACTTCCATATGAGATAGGTAAAGGCAGTGGCTATACACTGATTGTTTTTATCCAGAACCTATTGCCCACTTTGAGTAGAGACATGTGTCACAACCAAAGTGGTCAAAGGAGAGACTTTCTGGTGAGAGCCCAGCCACCACCCAGCCCATGGAGAGGAGGACGCTGTATACTTTGCCCACCCTTGCTTTAAGTCATGTGGCAGATGGAGTTTCAAGGGAGCCATTCAGAAAACCTGATGTTTAGCCCTTTTTGTTTGAGAGAAAATGCAAACTGTAAATTCAAGATGTTTTCACCTGCTCTAGAATAGCAAAGCAGAGTAAGGAGGCTACATTGGTAATTATGGTCAGTTCCATCAATGACTGTGTTAAGACATAAGGATTTTGGTGAGCTGAATTCACTGTTAGAAGAAAGTGGCTCTGACATAAAGCCCATCTAGATGCTCTGTGAAATCCTAACAGAAAAATCTATTTTAGAAAAACAACCAGATAAATGTCCTGAGATAGAACTTGTTGTCAGAAGATAGGAACATATTTTAGTGGGAGGTGAAGGTGAAGCACAAGTTAGGCTTCTAAGACACTGGTATTGTTTTGTTTCTTATTCAGTACACTAATTGCATAGTGCCATTGGTTCCACAAAAACATGACGCTCTACCCTTTTCTGTATGTATATAATACTACAATAAATACTTGTTGCCGTTTAAGTTGTTAGCTTTAATCAAGATTTTCCTAAGAAACACAGAAAAAGCTCATCTATATAATATTTAAAGGGAGAGTGGAGAATAGAACTAAAATAGATTTATCCTTGGATCATATCGCACTAAATTTAATTGATGATATATTACTTACATGGTACATCAAATATATTCACTTCACAGAAGGGCTTTGTTCTGTGAGAGAAATTCTCTCAGTCATGCTAAAACTAATTATATCTATGAAGTTTGTTTCATTGGAATTTGGTCAAAAGTGAAGTTGAAAACTATACAAAAAACTGTCCACCTCTTATGGAAAGAATTCTAGTTGACCCTCTATGTTCTTTGCCCTTACAAAATTTCTTCCTTGGAGGCATGGGCAGAACCTATGAATGCAATGAGATATCCTTCCCATGATTATATTACATTATATAGTGGGAAGGGTTTTTGCATATGTAATTAAGTTCACTAATCAGTTGACTTTGATTAATCACATAAGCCCTTTAAAAGCAGAGCATTTCTCTTGTAAGTAGTGAAAGGCAGAGGAGGAAGTCAGGTAGATTCCAAGCACGAGAAAAACCTGCAACAGTTCATGGACCTAACATGAAGGGGGCCACCCAGAAAGGACCCTAGAGTAGCCTCAAGAAACTGAGAACAACTACTCTGACAGCTTGCAAAAACATGGAGACCTCTGTTCTTTAGCCATAGGAAACTAATTCCCCAATGAGCATGTGTATGGAAGTAGAGTTTTCCCTTGAACTTCCAAATGAAGACTTGACTCTATCAACACCTTGATTTTGACTTTGTGATACCCTGAACAGAGGTCTTAGCTTTGCCCAACTGGACTTCTGACATTAAAAAATGTGAACTCATAAATTTATGTTGCTTTAAGCTGCTAAGTATGTGGCAATTTGTTATGCAGGAAGAGAAAACTAATAAAGCCAAGACATAAAGATGAGGTACAAGACCAAGGCTAACAGTGATTTTTGGTAATGGTTTCCTGTCTTGATATCTGAATAATACAGAAATAAAAACTTCATATTTCAAAAAATACTAAGGTATTGCTAGACATGGTGGTGTGCACCTGTACTCCCAGCACTTGGGAAGCTGAAGCAGGAGGATTGTGAGTTTGAGGCCACTCTGAACTATTACATGGGAAGACTCTTGTCTCAAAGAAAAGAAAAAAATATATATATTTACTTCTCTCTTTTATTAGTCAAAGGTCTCCACATAGGATGACCTAAAAATATGAAGACCACATGCTGTCTACAGAAAAGTTTCTTATAAATTCCTACCTGTCTTCTTTTACTCTGACATGTACATTTAAATTTATAGCCAAAATAACATTGGTTGTTTGATGGATATTGAAACCAGAGTAGTAAGAATTGTCTTTTGGTTAGTTGAAAACACAAAGAGTAGACATTGTTGATACCTGACAGTGACTTATTAGAAAGTCTACTCAGAGTAACTGTGAATTTCTTCACTAAGAGTTTAAAAATCTAGTTCTTAAGGAAAAATTTGGCACCTGTTAGTATATATGTATTTTTCACGGGTGTGTTGGTGCTATAAACTGAACACCTTACCTCACTTGTGTTGAACAACTTTCTAGTTTTAGCTAAATTGTTTTAAAAGAGAATCCTTATTGAAAATTCAGAAGCATAATCATTTTTAAAGTTTTTTAAACATATTTTTAACAAGCTGTAGCATATAAGGACTGATCTAAAAAATAATTTCACTCTTCAGAGTCTTGCATCAAATGTCTCTCTTGACCTACCACTGTTTATAACTTGACCTTAAGACAGACAGCCTCATGGTTACAGGGCCAAGAATAAAGTTTTTAGAGTACAACAGATATAAATGCTAACTCTACCATTTATTAGCCAAGTAAATTACATCTACATCCTAGGTTTCTCATTAGTACAAGAAGAAAAATTTGCTTGATGAATCAGTATGAGGATAATAATTTCCTCACAAAGCCATTGTGAAGGTTACTTAATAAATAACTCCAGAACTTCTCATTGTTTTGACCCAGTATTTAGATGTTATTCTTATTCTGAAATCTATTTGTTTAAATTTCTCCAGCTCATTCCAAATTTCACCAAAAAGTTCAATTATGCTTACTATAAGTTTTCTCTTGATGTTATCATTTATTCTGAGTATTTTTTCTTTTTTAGTGGCAGTCCTTTACTTATCATCAAGGAATTAATACTACAGAAGTCACCAGTCTGACTGAAGCATATCCTATAATGAAACCTTAGTGACTTAAAGTATATCTGAAAAAGGTATTTTAAAGTTATTCCTCTAGTTGTTATGGGATATTTAGTACTTTTATTAGGGGTTTTATGGGCCCATGCTATATTAACAACTAATCAGTATTGCAGTTGCCATAAACTCTTTACACCAATATTTGTTCATAGTGATCACTTTAATAACAATATGGTAGTTTTTCATTTTCTAGGTTCTATAATGTCTAGCCAATGTCCTTTTTATACATGAAAACCATACTCATTGTGCTGCACTTTATGAGTCTCAACTAGGCTAGTTGGCATATTATAATTTCAAACAAGCTCTATTATTTATTCTAAATGTGACATCATAGGTTTAAAGGTGGGCAGACACCACACAAGTAATCCACTGATTAGTGCAAGTATGCATATCAGTAGCCAGCAAAATCCAATTTGCATTGAACGCCAGCTGCATAACAACTTATCAGAGAAGCCCAGATAGGAGGGCAAAAAATAACCTTTCCTTAATTATGAGCATGTGTATGGAGGTACAAACCTGTATTAGTATGACTGAGCATTCCAAGATAATAAATTAATGCTATTAAGATTCATTACATATTCCTAATATGCATACTAAGGCCTGTCAGTGCTAATATGTTTGATCCCAAGCTCCAAGTCAGTGCTGACAAAGTGCAGTGAGAACGAAAGAGAGAATTCCATCCAGGAATGCCAGTAGATGTGCAATGCCTATAAGGCTTTGCAATATTTTGATTATTGCACATACTAATTCAGTGTTACCTGTAGCTGTACCACTGTGGTGTTCGATCCCATCAGATCTCAGAAGCTAAGCAAGGTCAGACCTGGTTAGTACTCGGATGGGAGAACTTCTGGGAGCACCAGGTGCTGTAGGCTTGGGAGGAGGACCCAGCAAGCTACTTCCAAAAAACAATCAGGCACTGAAAACCCTATGAATAGCAGAGAAGCACAATAGTGATTGGTTTATTGTATATAGGGTTGCTATGAGTCTGACACCTACTTGAAGGCACCTAACAACAACAATTCAGTATTAATGTTAGGTGATCAGATTGTTGTTTGAAAAAAATCCTTTCCATTTTTGATATAGAATTCTAAGTTTCTTGTAATAAGAAACAAAAATTTAATACAGAGGGAAGAGCAAATCAGTGAGGGCCTATTTTGGCACAGACCTATTTTATTTGGCAAAATATTTTAATTTGAATGACATCACGTGGCACATGTACTGTCTACAGCATATGGCCTTTATACTTTTTAAATTCATTTTCATGATCTGACTGGTCCTAGAGGACCTTTAAGTTTGAGACTCCAGTCCTACATGAGATCAGCTTGAGAGGACAAGTGTTTCCTTAACAGAGATTTATTAAGCAACTAATTGTGGCTAAACATTTCGCCTGTGTATCCAACTTTAGCTAAACATAAGTCCAGGATTCATTTGACCTAGGAGACTGTAACATGAGATGTGTTCTGACATGAACACAGAAGCCAGTGTTTTATTCATCCATTTGCTCAATAATTCATCCATTCGGATGACAAACATGTATTGACTGCATATAGGTTGGGCTATAGCAAGAAGCAACAGTAATACTACCTCAAAAGTAGGGATTTGCTGTAGGAATTCAGTCTGATAATGCATGTGAGAAGGATACAAATGGTTCTTTTCTGATTCTTTTGGTAGACTTCTTTTGTTTTTCTCATTGTCAGTACCCCACCCATGCCATATAGTCCATTTGTGACTAGATAAAATGGCATCCTCTATGTATGGGGTCTAGCTTACTGAATGAATAACCACCAAGATACCCAGGATACTGCGTGATACTACCTGGAAATGGGAGTGTAGAGAAATGAGAGATGAAACAGAACTAGATGGATAAATTACTCTTTTTTCTCCCTACATGGACTGTTGCAAGGCGTTATTTTTCTTTCCAAATCTTCCAGGAAATTCCCATATGCCAAGCAAAAACATTCCCTAGGTAACCTCCTAATGTAGTGATCAATACATTAATGAGATTGCATTTCATTGCTTATTATCTTACATTGTTTCCTCCTCTTCTTCCATGTTTACTGCTTGGAACTTGTCTCTCCCAAGTAAGTATGGATGTGATCTTGAACAAGACATTCAGACATTCTAAGCAAGAAGATGGAGTTAAATAATCTGAAGACTTCTTCTATCTCTAAATGTTATTCTGTGATTATCTGCAATGATACCAAAATTATTTACTTGGTAAAATAGTCATGTTCTAAAACTTTTTAAAGCATGATATAGAAAAGTGATATTTTAAATTATATATTAACCTTATGAAATCAGAAATCATTTTCTCTTTCTTAAAAAACATTGTTACTCCCCAAATCCTATTTTGCACCTCCAAATTAAAAGGGGTTATATTAGACAATTTCTAATTCAACCTTGTAGCTCTAAAATTCCATGGACAATCTCACATTTGAACGGTTTCTTTAGAGGGCTGAAAGAATTACCATTTATTGTGCCAATATATATTCTCAGTCACTGACCAAGTTGTTTTATACCCATATTTTATTTTTTATGAAAGTTCTAAAATACAGGAATTAAAGTTTAGGAAACTAAGGAATGGGAGAATAATAAACTACCAAAAACACACAGCAAATAAAGGGAAAAGGAAGATGTAAAGCTACATGACAACATGTAAAGCCTCCATTCCCCTGATAAGGAAGCCATCTCACTTTTTAATTGTAATCTTCTTCTTTCATTTTTATCCAAATGAATGTACCAGTTAAAAATTATTTCTTGATCCACAGCTTCAGAAATTTAATACCCTTTACTTATTTCACTTTTTGTTCATGAGTGGTTAAAACATTTAATAACTTAGAATATAACATCCCATTTAAAGAGTATATGTCACAGTCATTGGTAATGACAAGTTTAAAATTTTTTTATTTAGTAATATTAAAGTATGCACTATAAGTTGCTCCCTAAATACATCTCAACTTATTCAATATTTCATTCTTGGTAATATTACCACACAGAAGTGTCTACTAATGAGTGCATTTGTGTCTTGCAAATATAAATATAAAACATTTTCACACACGATAATTCTTGATATTTAAGAAAGACTAAAGGCCCTTTTCATCTTTAAAGAAAGTATTTGCCATGATGAGTTTTACTTGAAGGGATAAGCCTCATTTATTGTGTTTGAATAGTTTAAACTGATAATGTATAAATGGATTAAGGTAAGTCTATACTTAGCTCAATGGGAGAAGGGCCTGGCAATCCACTCCCAAGGCAATCCCGAAACAGTCAGCCATTGAAAACCCTATAAGGGTCGCTATGAGTCGGATACTGACTCGACGGCACCTAACAACAACAACATACTTAGCTCAGTTGGTAGAGCGCTGCACTGCAGTCTCTGAGGTCCTGAGTTCAATTCCCAGCACCACAAAAATGGGAGAAGGACCTGGCAATCCACTCCCAAGGCAATCCCGAAACAGTCTGCCATTGAAAACCCCATGAGGGTCGCTATGAGTCAGATACCAACTTGATGGCACCTAGCAACAACAACAACATACTAATCAAAATATGTAACTGTATTGCATATGTCATTAAGTTTAAGAGACATGACATGAAACAGAAGATTAAATCTATATTTATGTCACATGTAACAACTTTTAATTAGTTTTGTATCATTAAATTATTAATATAATCAGGTATGAAGACTTTTTCATGAAATAATTAATTAGTGAAAATATTTTTTGCTAAATATTAATCATCATGAAATCCTATCTTCAGAGTATAGCTTAAATAAACAAGTCTCCATAGAAAAATGTCCACACCTGTACCACCCTGGTGTCCCATCCTATCTGATCTCTGAAGTTAAGCAGGATCTAGGTTAGTCCTTAGATGGCAGACCATCTAGGAATACCAGGTGCTGTAGGCTGGGGAGAAGGACCCAGCAGCCAACTCTCAAAACAATCAGGCATTGAAAACCCTATGAACAGCATAAAAGCACTGACATAGTGCCAGGCATGGCACAGTATCAGGTAGTATTCTGTCTGTTGTATATAGGATTTCTATGAGTCAGACACAGCTTGACAGCACCTAACAGCAACTATAGAAAAATACTCTTAAATCTCTGCCTGACTCCTAGACATTGATTTTATTCCTGTGTTTCTAATTTTAAAACTTAGTCTAAATGTTAACTGCTGGGTGATCTATTTAGTTACTAGAAATACTTATAATACTGCATTTTCAATTTATTCTAATCATCCAAAAAACTTCAGTACCAAAGATTTCTAAATGGAAGGTGACATGAGAGAACAAAAAACAGGTAAGACAAGAATGGGTAAAACATCCATGCTGGAAGCCTCATGTATAAAACTAAATAAAAGCTTCCAAATAATCCTGTATGGTTTCTGGAAGCCCAGCTAAGATTTTCTATAATTTCTATAATCTATGATGATGCACAGAGTTTCTACAGAAGTGACTCTCAAAGAGCTGGATGGTCAGATGCCAATACCCCTATCCAGACACAGCCCAGATTTGGTCTTTCATTTGGTGGGGGAAATACAACTATTTTTAAGGCATTCTATTTTCAAAGGCCTGTCTATTATTGCTCTGTTCAGAGTAGACCAATATTTGCATATTTGTATTAACCAGAATGAAACCAAGCAGAAAATCCCCAAACTGGTGAGTCTGTCCTGAGAGGCTCATATCCTTCCTACATGTCACCCCAACCTCCAGCACTCCAGTGTCCTTTGGCTTCCTTAGCTTTAAAAGGCATCTATATAGGTGTCCCTCCTATGTAGCCTTCCAAGATCAAGCTGTGCATCATACCTTTATCAGAAGAATCCACAGGTTATCTATTCATATGTGAACGGATGTAATGGTGCAGCTATTCACTCAGTTACTTGGCAGGCATGTACTGTGTATGTGTTTTGTGCCAGGTACTGTGATTAATACTAGAAAAATGTCACCATAGTAAACTTCATAAACACAGTGGTCGAAAGACTGACCCTCACTCAGTTACCCACAATCCTGCTTTGCTGCATTTTAAAAGAGTACTGTCACATGCAGGTGGTTAATCTAAAAGGACTAAACCCCAACTAAAGAATTTTAATCAGAAATATATGAATCTTAAATAGCAATGACTCTCCCAGAACACTCAAATCCCAGGGCACACACACTTCCTCTTCAATCAGAAGATCACTCTTAAGCATAGCATACAAATTGTTTAACAACATGTTAAATAGAACTTTTCCCATTAGCTTAAAATGTGAGAGTAAATCCTAAACAAGACAAGAGGCAATAAATAATCCCATATTCTAAAAAGCAGCTGTTAAATGTATCTCTGAGAATTACTAAGGCTTCACAAAAATCAGTCCTCACTTCCAAATACTCCAAAGAGCCTATGTAAGGAGCAGACTATAAACCCAAGGGGAGTCTTAGATTTAGAATCATCAGGTCCTTGGCATGCTGAGACTTTTCTTTTCTCTATGGGGTGGGGTGCTCTTCCTTCTCAAATAAATGAAGGAATGTTCCAGAAACAACTCATGATAATTGGAAGAACATGAAGAGGATAAGCACATTTTTCTTTTAGAGTAATTGCAAGCTATAGCTCCAATGCAGCAGAGAGAAAATCCTTGGAAGAGTTTAATATGTTTCCCTTGAGTTTGGGAGACAGCTGGACCTGTTAAGATTGGTCCTGCCCTCTGCTTTCAGAATTCCGAAGATGAGATACTGGCTGGAGAAGTTGTGCAAAAGATGAAGAGAGAGAACACCTTTGATAGAAACCCATATTCTGATCATTGGCAGGTCCAACCAAAAAGTCTGCCATGCAAAATCCAAGCCAACTAAAAGGTACCTGGATTATTTCCCACTGTTATTGTAATGAATTACTATCAACTTTGTGGTATACAAAATACAAATTTGTCCTCTCATAGTCCTGGATGTCAGAAATCTAGAAAGGGTCTATAGAGCTCCCTTTGTTCTGGAGAATCTAGTGAGTAACAAGTTTCCTTCCATGTACAAAGTGGAAGAGGCTGCCTGCATTCCTTGGGGTGTGGCCCTTTCCCTATTTTCCAAGCCAGCAACATAGCATCATCTCTCCTCATTGACCACTGCTTCTATCCTCAAATCTTCTTTTGATGACTCAAACCTTCCTGCCTCCCTCTTATAGGGACTTTATTGGTTACATTAGGCCCACTTGAAAAATCCATGGTTACTTTACCATATCAAGATCCTTAGTTTAACTGCATCCCCCAGACCCCATTCACCAGGTAAGGAAAGAGTCAGAGGTGGTGGATGTTAAGATGTGGGCAGAATCCTACCCAAGTAGGAGGCTTGTTGGGTCTTAGGGACCCCAAGAACAAGAAGCTAGAAAGTTTTTATTGTAAGATCGCAGCATCTTAAGAAGGTCAGGAAGAACAGGCCCAAGTCAGAGTTCTCAGAGGGTTTCCAAGACAGCTCATAGATGTGT
The DNA here is from genome assembly GCA_007922755.1 of Pedetes capensis. Classification (NCBI taxonomy): domain Eukaryota; kingdom Metazoa; phylum Chordata; class Mammalia; order Rodentia; family Pedetidae; genus Pedetes; species Pedetes capensis. The sequence continues at coordinate 16,021 of VMDO01016160.1, read as the reverse complement.
TGCACAAAGGAGCCAACATGTGGACCTCTGCTCCACAGAGGGCACTGATGCTGAATTCCAACAGCCTCAAGCAATCCCTTTAGTCTACCTCCTCCTTCCCTGACCCTGGAAGATCTAGGGGTTGAAATAAAGAACTTGGAAGAGTGAGAGAACAGCACAAATCTTCATCTCTGTGCTGAAATCATCCCAAGCAAGCAGGAAGTGAGAAGCTGTGAATTCAATGTGAAACTGAAATCTTAATCTAGGCAACACCAAACTTTTATTACTCCAATGTGAGTCTTCATTAACCAAGCATGGTGGTAAAAATATTGGAAAAGTATATTCTGCTTGCAGGGCGACCAAGGTGTAGGGAAAAGGAGATCCAACAGAGCATGCTGGAAGAGTAAGGCTAGAAAATGAAGCCCTTCCTATTTGTACCACACAGATTTCAGCCTATTCAACAAAGTGGTTGCAATGATTTTACATATATTTATGGCGGATGTACCCCAGTCATCAGCTTTGATAAGCTATTTTTCTGTCTCTGAATTTCTCTGAGCTCCTGCCTCAAAACTTCTTCTTTGTCAGCTGCTGCTCCACTCCACCACTCCCCTGCTTAATAGCAATCTGCTCCTTCCCTGTTCTCAAACACTCCTAATTATTCAGACCTGCCTAATTCTCTAAATGCATTAGCTAACAACTGGATTCATACCTTCTACGTTGTTCAGCACTTGTTACGTTTGCTTCTAAATTATTTCAGCTTGGCATTACAGAGATAATCTGTCACTAATGCAAAGTTGTGTATTTACAATATTAGAATCTCTGTCTTGTTATTTTCTCATTACTACTGTATTTTCTGAGTCTCCCTCATTACCATGTGTATTGTTTCATTATTTACATTTTGAATGCTATTATCTCTAAGGCTGTCAGCAGAAGCATTCTGAGATAATGACTCTGTGGGAAGAGAATTATCTAAATATGGATCTTCCTGCTCACACTCAAATAAATTACTGTCTAACTCTTCAGATGCTGCCTCTTGGTCGTCATTAAGACACTCATAGCTTAGGGGAATTGCAGAGTATCAAGTGCCTTTGTCTAAGGGTCTGAAGGTGCAGAAACAAAACTAGAGATAGAGAAATCTGAACAAGACAGGAAGTAGAGAACATACACGCCATAGTGGCAGTGGGTGTAAAAACATTCAGTGAAATACATATTTAACAGCCATACCCTTGAAAGAGAACAATGCTTGTCTAAGTGTCTAAAGGTGAAACAATGGCTGAAATGAAAATGAAAATATTTTGTTCTGTTTGGCGTTTTTGTTTTTATTTAGAGTTTGCCTGTTTAAAAGTAGATGCTCTGCAGAGGACTTTACCCAGTATCCTGGCTTTAAATTTCAACCAAAGTTCTATGCCTTCCAAACTACTACCTTTATCTCCGTCCTCTCCATTGAGCTTTACATTCACAAGTCTAACGTCAACCTTGACATCCACACTTGGCTGTCTGTTCACATCCCAAACTTAATCTGGCCAGGACAGAACTCTTCCAGTCCGAATACCTCTTTGTTCTGTCTTTCCCCTGTCATGTAGTGTCACTGTGTGTCACCAGCATGTCCTCCATGGCTCAAGCAAAAACTAGTAAATTTCCCTTGACTCCTCTCTTCTTCTTACTCCTCACATCTAATCTATCACCAGGTCCTAGGATCTGTCTCCAAAACCTATCCTGACTCCAGCGAATTCTCTCCATCTCTATCAAGACAACCCTTGGCAGGACATTGTCATCTCTTCATAGGAACCACCTCCCAAGAGAGAGGCCACTCCCACTCCTGTCCCTTTTCCCAAGGCAGCCAGAGAGAACACTGTAAGATGTGTATCCTGTTATGACATTCTCCTGCTTAAAACCCTTGTGGCTTCCCATGACATATGGAACAGAATCTGTACTCTTCACCACAACCTGCCTTTATTTACCTCCACTCCTTCCAGCCGGAATGAAATTCTAGGTCATTTCTATAATGTGTTCCCTGTATATATAGGTCCTTTCATCCAGAACATGTGGCTTCTAGACCTACAAGTGAATCTCTCAACCTCTTTAGGGAGGACTTCCCAGCTTTCTAGCTATTCTCCCTAACATCTAATACTTCTTTCAAAACTATCTGGCTACTTAATTTCTTTACTTTTCTTTTCTTCTTTTTGTTTTTTTCCAATACTAGGGGACTGAGCCCAGGGCATCATGCATACTTTTTGAATTACTCTATACTGAGCTAAACCCCTAGCCCCTTTTTAAATTTTTTATCTTGAGACAGGGTCTTGCTAAGTTATGTAAGCTGCTTCTGGTCTCAAACCTATGATCCTCCTGCCTCTGCCTCCCAAACTGCTAGGATTACAGGAGTGTACCACCATGCCTTGCTTTTGTTTTCTTATTTATAATCTATCTTGTCTCCCTAGACTTTAAGCCCCATGAGGGCAGGAATCTTGTTTCTTTTGTTCTCTGCTGTTTATATAGGGTCAAGATGTTCCCTACCACATAGAAGTCACTATGGAGGAATGAATGATTGGAATCCAAATTACTCATGACTCAGTGGCAGAGGTCTACACTGCTACTCTTAGTTATGCTAAATGGCCTCCTTTCTCCTTTCGGGTCATCTTCCTGTTTGTCTACAAGGATCCATTTTTGAGATGTGAGATCTGGGTAGTGATGTGTGCTCAGTGTTTTTGCAAAGCCAGATCTGCCCAACTACTTCCTGCCTCATCCTTTATCATACTTTCCAGCAGTCTGTGGCCCAGTTCCTGTTCCAATGTGGGGAAGACATAGCTTCATTCTCCTTCCTGATGGAGCCCAGAGCCCCCTACCTGGAGTGCTTCTCTTTGGTGAAACCATCTCTTCTAATCTCTTCCTCTACAGATTTCCCAGTCAGGGGTAGATTAGACTCACTCGTCCATCAAGAATGCTATGTTTCTGGAAAGATGGAAAATTTTCAGTCTCTATTCTTTAGCTTTGATCTTTGATACCCTACAATTATATGTTGTGGTGACTCAGTGTAAAGTCTAGTTACAGATTTTTGCTTATTTTTGAGGAATTAAAGGAAAGAAAGTGTATAGTGGAATTTGTCTTTTAAGAAGTCTTTCTTGAAGCCCTGTTTAACATTCTTGACTGTTTTAATAATAATAATAAAGTGTTCCCTTAACTCCTAGGGTTGGTATTTATATTGTACAAATACTACCCATCTGTGTTCCCACTCATGAAAAAATTATGAAAATAGTAAATAAATCAATGCTGTCATGACCCAGAGGACAGAAGATGATAAAAACCTATTGAACTGTTTTCTTGAGAAAAAATATAATCCTAAATTATAATTCTAATGTATAAAAAGTAGGCCAGATGATTCAGTAATGTTTGGAGAATAGTTAGTAAATATTAGCATTAGAAGTATGTAGTTGTTGTTAGGTGCCGTCGAGTTGGTGTCCAACTCATAGCGACCCTACATACAACAGGCAAAACAGTGTTGTTAGTGCTTTTCTGTTATTCATGGGGTTTTCAATGGCTGATTATTTTGAGGAGTGGGTTGCCAGGTCCTTCTACCCAGCCTATAGCACCTGGTGTTCCCAGGCGGTCTCCCATTCAAGTACTAACCAGGCCCCATCTTGCTTAGCTTCCGAGATCTGATGGGATCAGACGTATGGCTGCAGGCATAAGTATACAGAATAGTAATATAAGATCTATGATTATTCTATAGAAACAAATGAAATTTGTTTCAACAACTTACAAACCAAAATGCTATCAAATGATTACTTTATTTTAAAAGGTGGATTGAACCAAAAAGTATAATTCATCCTAAGCTTTTTAGGAAAATAAGATTTTTTTCACAATAAAATTACTGCTGCTAAGAGTCTATATTTGGGGCCTGTGATTTAATTCAGTTTGTAGAGTACTGCTCTGCACTCTCTGAGGCCCTGAATTCAAGCCCCACCACCATAAAAATTGGGAGAAGGATGTGGCAATCCACTCCCAAAGCAATCCCAAAAACAATCAGCCATTGAAAATCCTATGAGAGTCACTATGAGTCTGACCCATCTCTATGGCTATGGCACCTAATAACAGCAAGAGTCTATATTTAGCTCGGCATTTATTATGGGTCAGATATTCATCTACTTCTCAAAGCCTTATGGGAATGAGGTAAATAATTATGTGCATCTACCTCTGACAAGTAAAGAAACACAAGTACAAAATAGTTAAGCCAGTGCTCACTGGTCCTCAGCTCTTGGTGATAAGTGGAGTTTGAAACTTTCTAATCACTGAACTATGCCACCCATACCCTAGTGGTGGTAACCAATGACATATATTGAGCCTTGCATTTCCTTGTTTTATATAAAATATGTTATAGGTAATTATATAATCTTCCTAAAGATTGTGGAATAGAAAATTATTATTATAACCTTTATTTAAAATTGATCATCATCAGTTGATTCCATGGAAAATGTCTCCCATATTGCTTGCTGCTGGAAACAACTTTTATATTATATTAAACTTTGCAAACCTGCAGCTGTACCACTGTGGTGTCCAATCCTATCAGATCTTGGAAGCTAAGCAGGGTCAGGCCTAGTCAATACTAGAATGGTAGACTTTCTGGGAACACCAGGTGCTGCAGGCTTGGCAGAAGGACCTGGCAACCCACTCCCAAAAAACAATCTGCCATTGAACCATATGAATAGCAGAGAAGCACTGACAATAGTGTTTCATCTGTAGTACATAGGGTAACTATGAGCCAGACACCCACTCGATGTCACCTAGCAACAACAAACTTTGCAAAGCATGAGCAGCCCCCACTAGCTCTGCTCATACAATTTCCTCTGTAGCCCCACACAGGAAAGTAGAGTTGCCAGCTATGGGTCATCACCACTGTTTTGGTTTGTGTTTTTGTTTTTCTTTAAATATGATTTCAGGTTTTTGCACCAAAAAATTCAATTTTTTTCAAAATTGGCTGCAGCCTCTCTGTCTGTGAAATGCCATGTCTCCTCTCAGCCCAGTATCAAGGCTGACACTCCAACTCAGCCTATCTCCAGCAGAGGAAACGCAATAGCTGAATCGATGAGAGTTGCAAATCATAAAATATGAGTCCCTTCTTCAGCTAAATTGATTGAACCACATCACAGAAACACTAACAAAGACCTTTTATAGGCTCCCATCATTTGAAGCCTTTTCAATGTGAAATGAACTCTGTTCTTTCATTAATCCACAAGCAACAAAAGTAATGCAGACATCAATCTTATCAGAATAGAGAAATCTCCAGAGCCAATAGAAGTGAACTCAGAGTTCTATAAACTGAATTGTAACAGGGTAATTTAGTAACAATAACCATTAAAGAGGAAACATACACATGTAATTATGGAGTTCATCTACTACATAAAAAATGGAAATTATTAATTACAGTGGAGTAGCAGTTAGCACTGATAACTTAGGCCAATCCCTAGCACTGTTCTGAATGCTTCAATGCATGATTTCATCATAATGCACAGCAAGTGATACTATTATTATCATCATTTCACAGATTAGGAAACTGAGGTTTAGAGAGGTCAAGTACATTGCCTTGGGTTATGCAACCAGAAAGAGTAGAGACAAATTTTGAGCCCAAGCAGTCTGAACCTTCTGTGTTTTTAGTCTGCTGAGTTTTGTCTACTTTCAGCTACTTAGACTCATAACACAGGCTGACCACAATGCTGAACCCTATGCAATTCCCATGCATGACACTAGGTGCCTTCTCACCTTGGCACCTTGGCCCCTGAAATTCTCTCTGTATGAGACAACTTCCCCTACCTCATCCAATTCCATATTCTGTCTCTAAGATTCAAAGTCAGTGTCACTTGTGAAAGGCTGCTGTTATGCCAGCCACCCTTGCCCAGCCTCTGCCCCTGGCATGATTAGGTGCTTTCCTCTGGCTTAAAATGCATGACCCATTGTTTGCAAAAACGAAAAAAGGAGTTGAGTGGGCAACTTGGGACTCCAAACGGTGAGAAGAATGTTGATGTCCAAAACTACTAGGATATTACAAAGAAAAAAATCTACATTCTCTTGATTGTGGTTAAATAGCTTTGTTATTCGCATTACTACTACATAGTGTTAATGTTATTTACCTGTTTTATGAGTCCATGGGGCTGAACCTGCAGTGAGAAAGATATCCATTATTTATTCATTAAAGCTTTTGACAGCCTGTGGTTCTTCTTTATTTCAAGCCCAATTTAATCACAGAAAATGAAAAAAAATATTTATAAAGGTAAGATATAATTTTTTTTCTCATTCATGGTGTAAGAGGAGAGCAACCATCTGGAAGTCTCTGGATAATAAATAACTCCTCCACCTTTTACTTTTCTTGGCAGGCTTGTGAAATATTTACTGCATTTCTTTCCAACAGCTTAAAAGTATCTTTCTCCTCCAGAGAATATTGTTCTGCAACCCCGTGCATGTCCCACCCTGTCTGCTTCAGCTGGGCTTCCATCTCCTGCCCCTTGCCTGACCCTTGTCTTTCAATGTTGCCTTTGGGTTAACTTCTTCTGACAATTCCGGTTGCCTTTTGTTTAAGCTGTTATACTCCATATGGCTCCTCTGTCTTTGATGTGGGCCAAAAACATAGTACAAGTCACAGAACACAAGCTCCATGCTATAATAATTCACGAAATAACCTCTGCACTCTTCTACCAAAGGGAGAGTTTAGCACAAGTCTAAAGAAATGAAGATCTACACAAAGAGAAGGATGAACCTCTACCTGCATATCACTTCCATGTATAAAAGAAAGTATGCAGCACAACCAAAGAGCAGCTTTTTCCCTGTGGACAAATGTTAGAGCAAATAGCCTTGATGGATAGACTCAATGACCAAAACCACACAAGCTGATCACTGATAATGAGTTGGGATTCAAATTTGGGAATCAGTGGTAAATGGATCCAAAGTATATTAAAAAAAAAAAAAAAGCAGAAGAGAAAGCAAAACAATTCTCAGAACTAAAAGCAAACAGAAGCAGAAAATGGTTTTTAAGAAAATTTTCACCCATCTCCACCCAATGTGTAAGGATAGTTAATCGGTCCCAAGGGAAACTATTCACCTGGATTCAATCTAATCAGGTAAAAAGAAGAGAATGGAATAAAAATTGTTCTATTCTTTGTGTGATGGATGTTGAAAATGCAATGGGTAATGCGTAATGTTTAATCAAACATTAAAGTTCTCCCAGCATTTACAGATTTGATTTTGTATAAAGTGAAAAGGAAGGGAGGAAGCCCAGGGAGAGATCAGGGCAGGAGAAAGAGAGAGAGAGAGAGTGGGAAAGTGGGAGAGGGGAAAAGGGAGAGAGGAGAGACAGACAAACACTAGATTCCAGTTCAGTTGAAATTGTGCATAAGAGCTCTGAATATCCTCAAGCAGGAGTCCTCACCTCTATAACCAAACTTGTTCATCAGTCAGGCAAGGCTAATTAGGACCATTCACCCTCCCTACCTAAACAGCACAGCTCATTCTAACTAACTTGGACATTTGAACAGCATGTATTCTACACACTAAAAGGTAAAAAGGTATTCCATGGTTGTTAACAATTATCTGTGAAATTATTTAAAAGCTGTCAGAGGAACCCATGCAAATCTGCCCCTGGGAGACATCCCACACCATCACATTGAGCACGTTTCTTATTTTTTAAGGGAAGTGTTCTTTCTTCTCTTTCTCTCTCTCTCCTCTTCCTTCTTCCCCCCACCTTCCTTGTCCCCCCTCCCCCACCATTCCCTTTTATTGTCTATTTTTCTCTTCAGCATTCTTGTCCTCTTTCATGAGACTGCCACTATCTTTACTACTGGACTTTGTGCTAATCTAAAAATAAAAAAAAAGTAAATTTGATAGACCTTTCTCCACATTCTCCCCAGCCCACTTGATGCCACAGAAGTCATCTTATATTTCTCTTCTCCCTCTTTATATACTAAAATCATATTATCTAGTCATGTTGCATGAGCAAAGAAAAGTGTTAACACTTATATTCCCTGATCTGCACTACTAATGTCTTAGGTTGTTTTGTGTTTTAATGACTACAGGCAAAAACTAGAAAGTGCTAAAAAGTTAGCTTATGCTAAAATATCTATGTCATGAAGCTAATTTCCTAGCCTAGCTGCCTTTGTTGTGCCATCTGATGCTATTGCTTTATTTTCCATCAAGAATTTGTGATGAGTAGTTTCATTATGACTTGCGAACATACTCTGTTCTCTGACTTTTGGATAGTTCCTAAGGTCTTGCTTCTTTTTAAGATTACACTATAGCCAAAGCATGGTGGTACATGCCTGTAATCCCAAAACTTGGGTGACTGAGGCAGGAGGATCATGATTTTGATGTCAGCCTAGGCTACATAGGGAGTTCTAGGCCAGCCTGGGGATACACAGTGATACTCTGTCTCAAAACAAACAAACAAAAAAGTTAGGGCTATATATCAAAAGTGTTCCACAAAGTTATTAGCTTGATCTTTGAACCAGAACAGGTTATCTGGGATCTAATTCATAACATGTTTACTGGGACTGGGGTTTAGCTCAGTTGGTAGAGTGTTTGCTTTGTGCAATCTGAGGCCCTGGGATCCCCATCATCACAAAAACAGGAGAAGGACCTGGCAGCCCACTTCCGAAACAATCAGGCATTGAAAATCCTACGAATAGCAGAGAAACGCTGATGTGGTGCCATGCATGGCACAGTGTCTAGGAGTAATTTGTCCTGTTGTATATAAGGTTACTATGCATCAGATCATTCCTGCAGCCATAGCACTGTGGCATCTGATCCTATCACATCTCAGAAGCTAAGCAGGGACGGGCTTGGTTAGTACTTGGTTGGAAGACCACCACCTGGGAATACCAGATACTGTACATTTGGGAGAAGGACCCAGCAAACCACTCCTAAAAATCTACCCACCATTGAAAATCCTAGGAATAGCAGAGAAGTCCTGATTATAGTGTTCCACCTGCTGTACATAGGTTCACTATGAGTGGGACACCAACTTGACAGCACCTAACAAGAAGTTGGTTCCGACTTGACAGCACCCAATAACAATCCATTTACTAGGTTTATTCTGCTGTCTAATTTTATGTTATATAAATAAAAGTAAACTTACTCATTAGTTAATATTTAAACCTAGATTTGGCTATTCCATGCCAGGTTCTATAGCACCTGCTAGGAACAAATTAGTGAAAAGATGCAGTCTTTACGATAAGTGCTTATGTTTGGCCAGGATGAAAGACAAGTATCCAATCAATGTCAATACTGTATAGAAGGAGTACATAAAAGGATCCTTATAATTTAGTCCTTGATGACCTACTTGTGGGTTCCAATTAGAAATGTTCAAGGGATAAGACTATTCAGGTAATGGGAATGGCAGATTTAAAGAAAACCTGTCAGTAAAAGTGCAAGGATTTCTGTACAATTAGAGCATGAGTGTGCAAGCTCATAAGCACTGAGTTGCAGAAGAGAGAAAAGAACAGTGTGCAGATCCCTGTAAGACAAGGAAGGAACTATGATGACAAACTACAGAAGGTCAACTAAGTCTAACCAGTGGGTTGACAGAATTTTTTCAGAGTTCCATTTTAGAAAGCCCACTCTGGCCACAATATGAAAGTTGTATGTGAAGGTTTGTCCCTTAAACACAGCACAACCAAACCTATGGGTTTGTGTGACTCCTTCCTAAACCTCACAGAAATAAATAACATAATGAATATGCTATGAAGCCAAAAGACCAAAAAAAGAAAAAAGAAAAAAAAGAAGAAAAGAAATAGAAAAAGGAAAGGAAATAGCATGTTTGAAGGATGGTAAGTCAATAGAAGAGTATTTAAGAAGTACAGAGAAAACTAAAATTTAACTGCCAGAGAAGAGGGATATGAATGAGTCTGATCCACATAGAGAACCCTAGACTGAGGAAATAGAGATGCCCAGTATCTGTGATTGTGGGGAGAATGGTGTAGCTGAAAGTCATAGGTTTGACTGAAAGTATTAAGGTGGAGCCATTAGACTCCAGTTTTCACTAGCTCACATCACTAGGTATCTCTGTTCACAATCTGATCAATCTACTCATTCTGTGGGGAAATGAAAGTGAGCAAGTTCTAAAACCAGCAGCTTATTATTTAGGAAAGGATAGGAGTGAGATGGCATTAAGAAAATTGGAGGATTAGTGAAATTAGTGAAAGTTTATATCCTAAATTGTGAGAATTCTCATTTGATTCACAGAATCAAGCAAACATTTTTTCTGAAGAATTCACTAGACTGTAGGGAAAAAACAGATATTAGTAATTATGAGTTCCAAATGAACTGGTCAAGTCCTCATTAGAAATCCTATTATGACCAGGAGTAGTGGTGCATGCCTGTAATCCCAGTGACTCAAGAGGAAGAGACAGGAGGATTATGAGTTGGGGACCAGAGGCAGCCTGGGTAACTTAGCAAGACCCCGACTCAAAATAAAAAATAAGATGAAGGTGCAGCCCAAGAGTAGAGTACTTTCAAAGTATGTACAAAGCTCTGGGTTCCACCCAAAGTGAGTACCACCCAAAGTAAGCAACAAGTCTTTCTACCTACAACAAACACAATACAGTTTTTACCTGGCTGTTATTGCCTCAAATCTAAGTCCTTAAATGTGACTAGATAAGCATGCAAACTAGACATTCAGATATATGACAGGAATCTCTAATGTAAAAGGCAGAAGGGAAAGAGAGAAAGAGAGAGAGGAAGTGAGGGAGAAAGAGAGGGAGGGAGGGAGGGAGGGAGGGAGGGAGAAAGAGAGGGAGAGAGGAAGAGGGAAAGAGAGAGCGAGAGAGAGGAAGGAAGAATGTGTGGCCACTACACAATTATTTTAATATCTAAAATGAAAATAACTTCTCCTACCAAATGTTAGTAAGAATGTGAAGTTGTACAATTTCAATTGATTGCTGAGAAATGGTTGGATCCAACTGATAGTGACCTTATGTACAATAGATCAAAACATTCTTCAATTCTGTGCAAGGCAATCTCTTTTTATGTTTAGGATCATTGTTGCAGATACTGTGTCAATCCATCTAGTTAAGTGTCCTCCTCTTTTTCTTTTACTTGCCACTGTCCCAAACATGCTGTCCTTCTCCAGGGATTGGTCTCTCCTGACATGTCCAAAATACCTAAGATGCAGTCTAGCTGTCCTTGCTATCAAGGAGCACTCTCACTGCATTTATAGGACAGATCTGTTGGTTCTTTAGACAGTCCATGTTGTTGTTGTTAGGTGCCGTTGAGTCGGTATCCAACTCATGGCGACCCTTATAGGTTTTTCAACCGCTGACTATTTCGGGATTGCCTTGGGAATGGATTGCCAGGTCCTTCTCCCATTTTTGCGGTGCTGGGAATTGAACTCGGGACCTCAGAGACTGCAGCACAGTGCTCTACCTACTGAGCTAAATCCCAGCCCATAGTATATTCAAAATCATCATTCTTTTTCTTTCTCTCTTATTCACTGTCCAGCTTTCACAACCATATGATGCAACATATGACATGAATGTTCTTAACAACTTTTATTTTGTAATAACAGAAATATAGGAAACAACTCAAATATATATCAACAGTGGATGGATAAATAAAATTGTGGTATATTCATAAAGTAGAATATGACTCAGCAATAAATAGAGATGAGCTACTGATATATGTAACATGAATGAATCCCAACATAATGAGGGCTATGAACAGACTCAAAACAAAAACAATATATAGTGCATGACTCCATTTATATAAAATTCTAGAAGATGCAAAATAATCCAGTAACATAAAGCAGATCAGTGATTGCCTGAGAACTAGTGAGATAGAAAAGGGGAAAAGGGAAGATTAAAAAGAGACTCAAGGAACCTTTTTCAGACAATGAACATGTTTACTTTCTTGCATATGGTGATGGTTTCACTGGTATATACATATGTCATAAATTACCAAATTGTATATTTTAAATGTGTGTTTTATTATATGTTGATTATCTAAAAACTTTTTAAAACTTAGAAGTAGAAAAAGAAAATTGTGTGGAAAAAATTTTATTGTTGTTGTTGCTAGGTCCCTTCAAGTCGGGTCCCTTCAACTCATAGCAACCCTCATAGGATTTTTAATGGCTGATTATTTCCAGATTGCTTCAGGAGTAGATTGCCATGACCTTCTCCCATTTTAGGGGTGCTGGATTCTCAGAAAGTGCAGAGCAGTCTTCTGAGAGTCCTCAGAGAGTACAGTGTGGCACTCTACCAACTGAGCTAAACCCCAACCCCCAAATTTTATTTTTATTGTTGTTGTTAGGTGCTGTCAAGTTGTATCCAACTCATAGCAACCCTCATAGGGTTTTCAATGGCTGATTGTTTCGTGATTGCCTTGGGAGTGGATTGCCACATCCTTCTCCCATTTCTGTGGTGCTGGGAATAGAACTGGGGACCTCAGAGACTGTAGGTCAGTGCTCTACTCAAAATTTTATTAGGAAGCCAGGCACAGTGGCGCATGCTTGTAATCCAAGTGGCTTCGGAGGCAGAGGCAGGAGAATTGCAAGTTCGAGACCAGGCTGTATAACTTAGTGAGACCCTGTCTCAAAAGAGTAAGAAAATGGGCTGAGGGTGCAGCTCAGTGGTCCAGCACTTGCAGATCATGCAAGCACGAGGCCCTGGGTTCAACCTCCAGTACTGCAAAAAATAAATAAATAAACAAGCAAATAAATAAATAAATAAAAGTATTAGGCAGGGTTAAGTCTCAGAGCTCAGAGTTGGAAGAACAGGAAGCTATAGCAATATCTAGACAAAGATAATATTGTCCTATACTGAGGATTTGGCCCATGGAATGGAGAAAAGTAGATAGACTTAAAAATATATTTATCCAAGTTGATTAGTTAGGACTTAGTATTTATTTGGTGGGGTGATGTTGTAAAAAGATCAGGAAAAAATGATTCCAGGTTTTAAGCCTGGATTACTAATTGGTTGAAACCCTAGTAGGGGACACATTTGGCAGGAGAGCATTATGAGTTTAGTTTTCAATATATTGAATTTGAAGTAGAAATAGATTGTTGTTAGGTGCCATCGAGTTGGTGTTCCACTCATTGTGACCCTACATACAATAGATGAAACACTACTGTTGGTGCTTCTCTGCTGTTCATAGGGTTTTCAATAGTGGATTGATTTTTGGGAGTGGGTTGCCTGGTCCGTCTCCCAAGCCTGCAGCACATGGTGTTCCCAGGCAGTCTCCCATCCAAGTACTAACCAGGCCCGACCCTTCTTAGCTTCCAAGATCTGATGGGATCAGATGCCACAGGGCTATGGCTGCAGGGTTCATAGAAATAGATAGAAGTGCCAAAAAGGAGTTATGTAATGGGTTTTAAATTCAGAAGAATAAAGTAGGGTTGGAAATTCTCAGCACAAATGGATGATGATTGATACAGGTATTAATTGGTTGGATTGCCTAAGCATTAAACTAAGATTTAAAGGCTGAAACCCAAGTCCTGATAAAAAATTAATAGTTCATGATTGGATAGAGGAGGAGATTTTGCAAAGCAGATAAATAGAAATTTATTGGGATAATCCAATTCTCAAACACAACCAGTTTGAAATTATAATTCATCAGTCAGAGAACTTCCGCATCATCCAAAAAAAATCAAAGTCAACAGTAGCTTGTTGTGAGCTGGCAGACATCCTGCTCTGGTTATCAGTTGGTTATTATGGGAATGTGGGAATGTCCATGATGGACATTCAGGCTGGAAAAACCTACCCCCCACGACATGTCTGTACATGAGGGTCTGTGCAGTGAAAGGCTCGCACTCCAGACTTCACACTAGTTATGCCAGCTACGATCATGTGGTTAAGGGGGAAACTTGGCAAAATTCCATATGACATTTTTTGCCCTATCAATTTGAAATGAGAGGATTTTTCAACTACATTGCTGCTACATTTTAACCTGCCCATACCTGGCATAATATCTTAATATTACATTTAAGTCACATATTTGGAATTATTAATACAAGTTTTGATATGTGCCAATAAAATAATTTGAGATTTTTTTTGTGTTTCTTGAAATGGAAAAAAAATGTCAGGTAACAGACACAACAGTGCTATTATGTTTTCATAAAAGATATTTTTATGGGACATTTTGTAAATACTCAGCAGTTAAGTTCAGTAATTATAATCATATATAAAGCTATACATAAAATAATAAATAAAATGGAAATAAGTGATTAATAATCTACTATGTACTAACTACCAAAACATACATTCACTAAAGCACATACACTTTATTCATAGGAAAATTCTATCAGATCCCATTAACTCCTATTTAAAAATTTCCAACAAGCTTGATTAACTGGTTTACTCCCCAAGAGCAAATTAGAAGTAATAACCTTGATGCAGACAGGATCTCATTTTGAGCCAAGCACAGTAATGGTAGCAAATTGTGATGACAGACAAAAAACGTGAAAAGGAAAAAAAAATCTTTAGACAGCAGAAGTCAGAACTCCAAGTGTGAAGTAGTTTATGGCTCTTTAGTATAGAGTAAGCAACATGCTATATTTCAATAGTGTCTAATGACTAATGACCATAATAATTACCAAAACGTTGGATACTATAATATGAAAGTCATTTTAATAAGGTTTCAATAAAGTTAAAATTGGTTAATTCTATCAAAAAAGTATGTTTCCCTTGTTCATATATTTTGTTTCTGTGATGTCGTTCATATTTCAGTAACACCTGCTCTTCCTGAAAATAAAAACCATTCATGAGAAACAATAAGTAGGAATGTCTTTAAAGAACATGACTTCGGTTACAAAAAACTTGTTAACTGACCTCCCGTTTACCTTTTGTGTTATTGTGGACTCCTTAACCTCCACTTAATATCATAGTAATTTTTAGAGAATAGTCCTGGCCCTTCTTAGATTTTTGGCTGCTTAAATATGGAGCATAAATATCTAACACTTGAATTCATCTTTGTGTCATGTACTCTCTTCTGAAACTCTATAGTGCCAAACATGTAGAAAGTACTCTATAAATGAAGAAAAATAATTTACAATATATTCACCTACGTAAATAATAACATCAAAATGAACAGATATTTCAAAATAAAGTATTAAGTATGAATTACTGAATACCTTAAGGAAGTACAGTGTAAGCAAAAGCTAATTGGCCTATTAATGAATATCCACAGTGCAGAAATTGAAATTATTTATTATAATATCAATCATATAGGAATATTAAAACTGAAATAAAGTTTTCCTTTAAAGCTGCCTTACAAAGTCCTCTTACATTTCTAAATAATTAGGTTCAAAATAAGAGGCTTTATCCTATATATGTTCAAAAAACATAGGCCTTGATTTTTAAAAACAATTCCTAATTACTTATTTTATATATTTTATTTTCAAAACAATTTGTTAAATGACATTTAATTTTTAAAGCTTTAAACATACTTATATAAATGTGTTTTCTTTCTTTTCTTTTTATTATTGGACATTTTTAATGTACACCTTAATGTGATTCATTCTGACATGCTTTTCATTGTGGCATTTACATATATGCATTTTGATGTACATTATTCATATAGGTTCCCCCTTACCCTCTTGTATGCCTACCCCGCCACCCCCCCAAGTCTTCTCTATCATTTACTAGGTAATAATTTTCTATACGTACTTGAGTCCCAGTTCTGTTTAAGATAGAAATTTTTCCTGTAGCGAACTTTGTTATTATCTTGTCAGAAAAATTGCATGCATTTTCTACACCACTTATATTGACACCATTCTTAGCTTTTTATGTTTTTTTCCGTTTTATTTTGATCCGACCTTTGAATAGGATGTTTCCTCCTTATAATTTTGATTCAACTCCCACATTTGAGTGAGAACATGTGGTGTTTCTCTTTCTGAGCTTGGGTTCAGTCACTTAAAATAATTTTCTCTAATTCCATCCATTTTGCTGCGAATGACCTTATTTCATTTTTCTTCATTGCTGAGTAGTATTCCATCGTGTATATGTACCACAGTTATTTATCCATTCTTCTGTTGAAGGGCACTTTGGTTGATTCCATATCCTTGCTACTGTGA
>VMDO01016159.1:0-48775 GCA_007922755.1 Pedetes capensis | reverse complement strand
CCGCTGGGTTGACAGGCCTGCACCACCGCACCCAGCTACTACAAACTTCTTGAAGTGGTGACCAAACTTTAGACATTGTCAGTGCGCACCCCGCTGACCCCATCTTCCAAAGTCCTTCTGCAGAGTCCTCCACCGCGCTCTCCCCTTAGCCATGACCCCCTTGTGTTTGGACTTGTGGCCTCTGAGGCATGATCAGAGGTAAGATGTCCTGGCTCTTGCCCTTCTCCCTCTCAGAAGGCTCCTCTCCCAGCCACACGCGTCCCTGGAGCCAGAGCCAGGCCTCTTCCTCCTCCTCAGCAGCTCTGAGCTCCTGAAGAAGCCTCAGCCCTCGCTCACCTGCCCTCTGCCTCCATGCTGCACCCTTGATGTGGAGACCCAGGCCTGCGGCAGGCCAGCTTGGCCCACACTCAGCTCTGCGGCTGTGTCGGTCAGTTTCCCATCACGGGGGCGAATACCTGAGGAAAACGAACTCGAAGGAGGAAGGATTTATTTCAGCTCGCGGTCTCAGAGGCTGCAGCCCACGGTAGGCTGGCTCCGTGATCTGGGGCCTAACGTGAGGCAGAACACGTGGGCGCTGGGCGGATGTGGTGGAAGAGGCTGCTCACCTAATGTGGCCAGGAAGCAGAGAGAACGCTGTATCCCCACGGGCACGACCCCTGCGCTCCACTTCCTCCAACTAGCTCCACCTCTAAGTGTTTATCAGCTCCTAGTAATGCCGCCAAATGATGAGTCCTCCAATGGACTGACCCCCGATGGAGTCAGACCCTCACCTCATGATCCGATTGCTTCCCAAAATATGGGAAGCATCTATGAATGTGCCAGATTAGGGACCAAGCCTTTAACACACGAGCCTTTTGGGGGAATACTTCATATGCCATCCCTATATCCATACACCCCATAACACCATCGTCAGTGCAACCAGAAACCCAGCATTGGCCCCTACACCTGCAGCCTCGTCATTGGGATAAAACGTCTTTCTTGTTCCACGCAGTAAGTCCGATTTTGTTTGCTGCGGTGGTTTTGGATGTGCTGATTTAACCTGGCCGAACTACATTTCCCAGAATCCCTTTCCCAGTGGGTTCTGGGCTAGAGTGGGCCCTAAAGAACCTCCTCTTGTGGGAGATTTGGAGTGTGGCAGGGAGCAGCAGCTGCTTCTGGCTCCCAGGGGTCCACCCCCATCTGTTGACCCACCCTGTTGGTGTGAGAGGGCTGCAGGGGCTGCAAGACCTCATCCTTCACCCATCCTGCTGCTGTCTCTTGACCTCCAGCGAGGTCCCCTGCCTCCTGTAGGACACCCAGAGGCAACAGAAAATGGCACGCATCCCAGTCCACCCTGGGCCTGGCTGGCACTGCGCCTTCCAGCTGGCTCTGCCTTCCCCCCCCCCAAATCACCTTCCCTTCCCAGCTGCTGCCTGTGGCCTTCGGGTCCCAGCATCAGACAGGAAGGGAAGAGCCTTATAGGGGGCTTGACCAGCTGCCCACGTGGAGGGTCACGTCCCTATAATGTGCACATGTCCCTGAGGCTTCCACTTCTCTGACTGAACCCTGGCTGATACATCAGCTCCCATACTTGACCCAGGGGCTGGACTCTACTGGTATCAAGTTTCTCTTCATTTCTCCCAATGGCTGGATTTACTTCAGGTTCAGAAGAATTTTAACTTTAGCAAAATAACCCCCTTTAAAGCTTTTGTTTACTTTGCTACCTAAAATTATCAGCTCCACTTTTTTTTTTTTTTTTTTTTTTTTGAGACAAGGATTCACTATATAGCTCATCAAACTTACTATGTAGCTCAGGCTGGCCTCAAATTCGCTATCCTCCTGCCTTGGCCTCCTCAGTCCTGGGATGACAGGCGTTCACCACTACGCCTGGCTCAGCTCCACACTTGTATGAAATGCAGAAAAGGAGGAGCAAAAGGATCCCTGCTGCAAGCTGACAGTGCCAGAGGAGCCCCCCACGTTCAGACATCTTTAGAAAATTGGTTGCACCAACAGTGTATCATTTCCTACAGAAGATGGAAAGGAAATCGCCCTGGTGGCTGAGAGCAATCATGTCTTACATGGGCTTGCCCTCAAGTGCCTTGCAGCACTTCAGAGAGACAGCAGGTGGGGAACAGCTTCCTCCCTTGACAGCAGAGGAGACTGGGGGTTGGGAACACTCAGTGCTGTACCTAAGCCCTAACTCTGTAAGTCAGAACTTGCAAACTCAGGGGTCCTTCTCCCCAAAAAAAGATAATCCAGATTTGCTGTATGGGAGTGACAACTGGAAGCAAAGAGGCTGAGTGCCCTCTTTAGACAGAGCAGGTATCCTCCATTGCTGTGGTCTGAGCACCCTCTTTTTTTTTTTTTTTTTTGTGGCACAGGGGGTTGAACCCAGGGCCTCGCGCCTGCATGCTTTGCAAGTGCTGAACCACTGAGCTGCACCCTGAGTCCATATTTGACTGTTTTTTGAGACAGGGTCTCGCCAAATTACGCAGACGGAGTCTGGTCTCGAACTTGGGATCCTTCTGCCTCCGCCTCCCAAGCCACTGGGATTACAGGCGTGTGCCACCGCCCCTGGCTTTGATCACCCTCTTTCCTACACATCGGTTACCCAGCGCTTCTGTTGGCATCTCAGTGTGAATGCCCTCAAAACCAGGCGATCTGAGGCTCAAAGCCACCCCTCAGATTCCAGTTCTGCTGCTCTTGCAGAGGATCATGACACAGCCCTGAACATAGGAAGCATCCATGCTTCCGGTCTTTTGACAAGTACTTACTGAGCATCCATGATGGGTAGCTCGGAGAGGGCAGGGGTAAACAAAATAGGTTGTGCATTGGTGAACGAAATATGTACCTGAGTGTGAGTGTGTGTGTGAACACACCAGAACATTCTCATGGACTTGCTACGGTGGCAGCATCAACTGAGATAGCTGAGATGCGTAAATTGGTGGTAAACTGGAACGTCACACACACGTAGGCAGGCAGAAACCCATCTGCAGGTTTCTGGAGAGTCTTCACGTCTTCTGTTTGCTTATCTCGAAAAGGGTAGCTCATGTCTCTTCGTGGGGGAGGGGGGGACGAAATAACTCCTTCAGATGAAGTCTTGGCTGCTGGGTTCCTCTCCAGCAGCAATGAAGAAGGTAAACAACACATACAAGTTCCCAGAATAATTAACTCAGGGGAAACTAAGTAAAAGAGGCAGGCAGCAGGGTGGGAGCTGGGACCAACCGCCCTAGTGTTCCCATGACTGAAGCAAGACTTTTCGTGGGAAACTCAGAACCCCCAGGGAGACCAGGGTAGGCTACCCTTCTGGGTGCTTTCACTTAATGGAAACTTGAGAAGGAAACTCCAAGGTCAGTGGCTGAGGGGGAAACAGGGGCTGGAAAGGGCTACTGAGGATTGGAAAGCTTTCTCACTGGGCAGAAGGAACAAGTCCTGAGCTCTCTGTCCTCTTACAGCCCATGGCTGTCGTGAAGGAGCCAGTGGGTGCCAAGGAGTCCCCACCCTACCAGGAACTGGCTGAGTGGCTAGAATGAGCCTTTCCCTCCCTGTGCCCCATTTTGGACCCGTGGACCATTGCACTCCTCCCAATTTACATCAGGCTGGTGCAAACCCATTAGGGCTTGATTATGAAACCTCCCATACTGGCCCATGTTGAACACTTGGTTCCCAGCTGGTGGCACTGTTTGGAGAGGATCTGGAAACTGTAGGAGGTGGGACCCAGCTGGAGGAAATGGACACTGCAGGTGTGTCTGTGCGAGAGTATTGTCCCTGGCCCCTTCCTGTCCCGCTTGCTCTGCTTCCTGTCCATCATGTGTGGAAAACTTCCTCTACCACATGCTCTGGCCGCCATGATGTCCTGTGTGAGGCCAAGTGACCATGAACGGAACTCTCTGAAAGCATGAGTCAAAAGAAATCCTTTCTCCTTTGTTTCTGTCAAGTGTTCATTCTCAGCGATGAGAAAAGTAACTGATACAAAACCGGGCAACGTTACACTTACTTTCAGGGGTCTTTTGCATTGTTCAATAACCTCACCGTCACTCAATGATTCTGTTCAATAATTCACCCCACAGAATTAATAACAGCTACTCCTGGAAGAAGGCCTGGGATTTAGTTGGTAGAGTGCTGCGCTGCAGTCTCTGAGGTCCCGAGTTCAATTCCCAGCACTGCAAAAATGGGAGAAGGGCCTGGCAATCCACTCCCAAGGCAATCCCCAAACAGTCAGCCATTGAAAACCCTATGAGGGTCGCTATGAGTTGACAGCACCTAACAACAACAACAACAATTCCCGAGGATGTGTTTGCCCAAGCTGTGCCTGCTGAGAGTATTTTCAACGTGTTAACTCATTGAGTTCTCGTAACAATCCCTAACTCACAGACAAGAAGGTTTGGAGTCTGTTTGAGGCATGAGGTGAAGGCGTCTCTTCCACTCACTTGCAAGTGCGCTATGAGGCTGGACTTCATGCCTTGCTATCCAGGTCTGGTGTCTGCACTCTTGGCTGCTGCTGTCTTCCATCACCTCTCGTAAAGTCGGTCTCCTCTGTCTGCTTGAGGGGTCAGAAGCTCATAGGTGAAGAAACTGAGGCAGAGCAAGTTGACATGACTTGTTGGAGTGTTAGGGGTTCTCCTCTGAGGTCAAAGACTTGTGTTCACACATGGCCCACTACTTTCTATCTGGGGACCTTGTTTACATCACTGAAGTTCTTTAAGCTTTAACTCACTCACGCCGGATGTGGTGGCGCATGCCTATAATCCCAGCAGCTGGGGAGGTAGAGGCAGGAGGATCGCAAGTTCAAGACCAGAGGCAGTCTGTGTAACTTAGCGAGACACTGTCTCAAAAAGTAAAAAAAAAAAAATGGGTTGGGGGTGCAGCTCAGTGGTCCAGCACTTGCAGAGCATGTGAGCGCGAGGTCCTGGGTTCAACCCCCGGTACTGCAAAAAAAAAAAAAAAAGGTGGCAGGGGACTGCTGAGGCCCGACTTTCAGGGATGATGGCACACGTGGGTCTGCTCACAGTCGGGCCCCAAGAGCACAAAGCCTCCGGCCACCAGGGACATAGTGGAAAGAGATCTTAAAGACCCCTGTCCACACACGCACACTGCCCCCAAAGAGCCCTGTATTGCCAGACGCAGCAGCGGGAAGCCATCCTGAGAGCTTGCCCAATCTATTCTTGCTGAGAATGTTTCCCGATATAATTTACAAAATTTCAGTTGGAAATGCATTAGCAGTTGAGCAGTGAGCAACTTCTACCGGGTAAATAGGAAAACTAAATTAAAGCCCCAGCTTCAAGCATGATCGAACGGTATGCACAGCCCCTGTGGTCCTCTGTAACCTTTTCAAGTCCAAAGAGCCCTTTTGTTTTACCCAGTTTATGGGTTGCCTTTCATTGGGTTTGATTTCAGAAAGTTTTTATGGCATCCACTCAGACGACTGCTGATGAGTTTGCATGCACGGCCATCCGTTTATACGTTCCCTAAAAGGATCTCAGAAGGAGAGAGGCAGGTGTTTTAAAACACACGGAGGGCAGAAAAGAGGCCAAAAGCAAGACAGGCAGACAGCTGGGCATGGAGACAGTCAGAGAAAAGCAGAGACAGATACATACAGAGGGAGAGACAGTGAGGGAGAGAGAGAGAGGATAATGCAACGTGCAATCTTTCTCCATGCTGCCTTAAAAAGATACTCCATGATAGGGGCTGAAGGTGCAGCTCAGTGGTAGAGTGCTTGCCTAGCATGCATGAGGCCCTGGGTTCACTCCCCAGCACTATGAACACTTTAAAGGAAATTATTCTAATGGGCTGGGCACAGTGGCACTCGCCTGTAATCCCAGTGATTTGGGAGGTAGAGGTGGAGGCAGGAGGGCTGCAAGTTTGAGGCCAGAGGCAGCTTGTGTAACTCAGTGAGACCCTGTCTCAAAAATAAAAAAATAAAAAATAGGAGCATCCCAGTGGTAGGGCACTTGCAAAGCTTGTGCAAGGCCCTGGGTTCAAACCCCAAGTACAGCCAGGAAAATAAAACACACACACACACACACACACACACACACACATTATAACTATGAGACAGCCTCCTTTATGGAGTATCATCCGTATCATCCTTCCTGGTCCTGTGCGAGTGTGAGTGTGTCTATGCATTGGGCAGTTTTGCAAATGTCTACCAGGCCATGCACCTTTTTTTCTTGGGCATTCCTGAGGCCCTTACCATAACACCTCCTTCTCCCCTACAAATGATTGTCCTTTCTCTCTGTCATTTCTATGTTTTCCTTCTAGCCTCACTTCCTAGGGCACGCCTCCAGTTCTGTTTGACATCATGCGCTTAGTGTGCTAATCAGACTTTGTTGTTGTTGTTAAGATACCCTTGAGTCAGGTTCAACTCCTAGCGACCCTATGTACAACAGAACGAAACACTCCCTGACGCTGTGCCATGCCCCGCACTATTGTCAGTGCTTCTCTGCCACTCATAGGGTTTTCAATGGCTGATTGTTCTGGGAGTGGATTGTCAGGTCTTTCTCCCTAGCCTGCAGCACCCACTATTCTCAGGCAGTCTTCCATCCAAGGACTACCCAGGCAGACCCTGCTTAGCTCCCGAGATCAGGCGGGATCAGATGCCAGGGTGCCATGGCTACAGACAGGCAGACGTTGGAGCTTCACAAATACCTGAGAGAATGACTCCCAAGGAGGACGATTTCTTCCGGCTCATGGTTTCGGAGGTTTCAGTGTCTGGTTGGCGGGCTCTGTTGCTGAGGGCCTGTGGTGAGGAACATCAGGGCCACAAGAGCATGTGGCAGAACAAAGCTGCTCACCTCATGGTAGCCAGGGAGCAGCGAGGGGACCAGGTGTAACCTGCAAAGGAACCCCCCAGGTCCAACTTCCTCCAACCAGGCTCTGCCTTCTACAGTTCCACCACTTCCCAATTGTCTATTCCAATTTGAAATCCAACAGTGGGTTAAGCCATTGATGGAAACGGGGTCCTCATGATCCAGTCACTCCTCCCAGCCTTACCTCTGAATAGAGCTTGCTTCAGGGACCAAGACTTTAACCATGAGCCTTTTGGGGGATACTTCATATCCAAATTCATATCCAAACCCTAACAGTCATGTCCCTTTGGGAACTTTAGGCGCAAGTGACACCCTGGGTGAAGAAGGCGTGGCTGAGTCCTCAGTCCTTTTTGAAGATTGAGAGGTCTCTTTCACAGGCCCGGTGGCCATGCAGCCAGGGACCAGGTATCAGGCCATCCCCAGCCACGGGGCCAGTACCGTCCTCCACCCACCCTTTCACAGAAGGTATCATGCGGACCCTCATTCACGGCATCTGCTGAGTGTCCATCAGGGGCCGGAGCTCCAGGATGAGTCCCTGCCTTCGTGGACAGAACATTCTAGCAGGCAGGCTACCATAAGCAAGCAAACAAATAAATAACACAATTCCAGGTAGAGAACAGGGCTTTGAATAAACAATAAAGTAGAAAAATGGTAGCGGGCCAGTCTGCGGAACAGGTGGTCTCTTTGGGTGGGGTGGGCAGGGACCACCACTCCAAGGAGGAGCATTGGAGCAAAGAAGAAGATAACATGGAAGGGGGACAGCAAGTCCACGCCCCTGGAGGCAGAGCTAAGGTCCACGTCTTCATGGGTCAGAAAGGACCGCCTTCGTGCTCCCTGGTTGCAATTGGTGATCTAGATAAATTACCAGGGGTGAAAAAGTCCCACTTGTACCCCCAATGTCACAACCGTGAGCATCAAAGGGTTAAAGAGCAGTCCTCAGGGGCTTTCCAGAGGGGACACTTGTGAATGGGACAGGTGGAGAGTCAGAGAATCCGTGCCTTGACCCACCTGTGAGCTGTCCGCCTTATCTACCCTCAGCCAGGATGCGGTCAAGGCTCCTCCCACCACCCTGGAGCTTGGCTCAGCTCCCAGCGCCACTCAGGCAGGAAAAGCAGGCCTGGGGGCTGCAGCAGAGACCAAGTAGCCCAGACCTGGGCCGCAGGGTGTGGGGCAGGCAAAAGGAAAGCCAGCAAAGCTGAGGTCCTAAGCTATAGGAGAGACCCTGAGGGAGCCGTAGTTATGCAGATGTTCAGCCTCAATACTCAGCTCTGAGCAGCCATGCCCAGAACTGAGAATTCTCTGCAGCAAGGGTTAAATCTGGGAAGTGGCTTCTTTCACCCAGGCCATACTCGATCACAAAAGCATGTTGGTGCTGCAAACGTAGTTTAAGAAACAAGAAAGAAATGCACACAGAACAGAATTTCTGCAGCCACACGTGGCTAATTTCCAGGGAGGAGAGCTTAGCAATCAATGTCAGAACTGCACTGGAAGTGCATGTATCATTAGATAGATAATTTATAATGATGTATATACATAGATCCTTATATATGGTTATAAGCCATACATATGGTTATAAATAGCCTGCAGCCATACCACTGTGGCGTCCGATCCCATCAGATCTCAGGAGCTAAGCAGGGTCGGGCCTGGTTAGTACTTGCATGGGAGACTGCCTGGGAACAGCAGGTGCTGTAGGCTTGGGAGAAGGACCTGGCAACCCACTTCCAAAAATCAGCCATTGAAAACCCTATGAACAGCAGAGAAGCGCTGACAATAGTGTTTTGCCTGTCGTACATAGGGTCACTATGAGTCAGACACTTACTCAGTGGCACCTAACAACAACAACAACAATAAAATGGTTATAAATGGTTATATATATATAACAATATAAGTATGTATATATAGACACACACACACACACACACACACACACACACACACACACACACCCCTGTTTCTAGAAGAGTGTCATAAGAAGGCTCTTTTGCTGGAGTGTTCCTTCCATACATCACACTTGCCTCTTTTATGGGAAGAGTTAAAACCAAAGCAGTAAAAGAATGGAAAGACACAGTGATTTTTAAATCTGATCTTCTCTTTAATTACATTAAATTTTTAACTTCTATATGGGGGGTTGAGAGAAAGAGAGGGAACTAAATAAAGTCAGAAGCCAAGTGGCAATGTGGGAAAGAGCATCACATAATAGAGAAAGGACTGAT
The DNA here is from genome assembly GCA_007922755.1 of Pedetes capensis. Classification (NCBI taxonomy): domain Eukaryota; kingdom Metazoa; phylum Chordata; class Mammalia; order Rodentia; family Pedetidae; genus Pedetes; species Pedetes capensis. The sequence goes on along the minus strand of VMDO01016159.1, from coordinate 39,774 downwards.
TTTTATTGTTTGCAAAGAGCTCTTACAAATCGATAAGGAAAAGACAAACAGCCCAACAGATAAGTGAGCAAAGTACAAGGACAGGCACACAGCAGGGAAGAGCAATCCCCTTGGCCATAGGAAAAGAAGACCAAGGTAACCCATAATGAAAGAAATGAAAATTAAACATGAAGTTAGTTTTTAAAACCAGATTGACAGTTTTAGAATTGCACCTAGCTTGGACCCCCCAGATGTAGCCCCTGAGATATGCCTAACTGCAAGTAGTGGATCAGCCAGGAAGCCCAGGGAAACCCCAGAGTGTCTTGGGGAGGGGGAGGGGAGGGAAGGGAAGCAAGAGGCGAGTTGCCCATGTCACCAACTTAATGCCACTGAGCGGTGGAGGGAGGAGGGTTTGGGGAGCATTCAGAGCTACCTCATCTGAAGAGCCAAGGGGCTGGTGCGCTTCCACACCAACGCCCACCAAACGCTCGTGCAAGGCTGCTGGGGGTTGGTGGCCATTCCTTCCCCAGCCCTTCTGACTGCAGTGAGCCCAGGAGGACAAAGCAGCCCCCATCCAGAAGCCCAAGTCTAAGACGCACAGGCACTGAGTGTGGGCACTCGGAGACTGGCAGCAGGCACTGCAAAACTCAGGGTAGAGAGAAGCAGGGTCAGGGCATCCGCAGGGTCTGCTCTGGAAGGTTGTGTTTGTACAGCTCTCACTGTGGCCAGGACACCAGCTATGCATTTCTGTGCATTACCATCTCATTTAACACTCACAACAACCTGTGTTGTTGTTGTTCTTAGGTGCCGTCGAGTCGGTATCCGACTCATAGCGATCTTCGGAGGGTTTTCAATGGCTGACTGTTTCGGGATTGCCTTGGGAGTGGATTGCCAGGCCCTTCCCCCATTTTTGAGGTGCTGGGAATTGAACTCAGGACATCAGAGACTACAGCGCAGCGCTCTACCAACTGAGCTAAATCCCAGCCCCAACAACCTGTGAGACAGGTGGTACTTTTATTCCCAGTTTCCAATGGGCAAACCGCGACCCTGAGGGGGTTGGTGAAAGACCTTTCCCAAAGTCCTGCAACTTGAGATGGCAGAGAACTGATTCATTTAGGCTGACAGACTCCAGGGCCCCCTCTCTAGAGCTTCCCATCACCCACCTGCCCTGCTCATCCATTGGTTCTCACTCCTCCTTTTCAACCGTGCTAGTCTTCCGAGTTTGAAATTTTGTCTGTCTCCTAGGATGGGTTCCACCGGACTGTGATCTTCCCACATCCCTGGGACTATGACTTCAGGTGTTAGTTTGACATCATCTCTCCAAAGAATCCAGGCTGGGATTTAGCTCAGTAGAGTGCTGCGCTGCAGTCTCTGAGGTCCCGAGTTCAATTCCCAGCACCACAAAAATGGGAGAAGGACCTGGCAATCCACTCCCAAGGCAATCCCGAAACAGTCAGCCGTTGAAAACCCTATGAGGGTCGCTATGAGTCGGATACCAACTCAATGGCACCTAACAGCAACAACTCCAAAGAATCCTTCCCTCCCTCCCTCTATCTCCCATGCCCAGATTTACACACACAACTCAGTCTGTCTTTCTTCCATATCATTCACTGTCATTGTCTGCCTTGCAAGGCTTTTGTGGCTTTTTGCTCATTGGTTATCTGTTTATTTTCTGACTCCTTCCACTAGGATAACTCCCACGTGTCTGTCAGCTTGTCGTGCTGCAGGGGCTTGCTTGTTGCTGTGATGCTGAAAGCTATGCCATTGGTATTTCAGATACAAGCAGGGCCACCCACGGTGGACAGGTTCCAGCTGAGCTTTCAGACTAAGACAGACTAGGGAGGAGGACCCGGCAGCCCACTCCCGAAATAATTAGCCATTGAAAACCCCATGAATGGCAGAGAAGCACTGACAAATATAGTGCCCCAAAATGAGCCCTGTGGGCTGGAAGGCATTCAAGAGATGATTGGCAAGAGTTGCCTCCTCAAAGTGGAGTTGACTTTAATGATGGGAATGGAGTAAAGACCCTTGGGACCTTCTTTTGCTGATGTGGCACCACTCAGAATAAGGAAAAACATAATGACTGCAACAATGGGCTCAAATACAAAAGGTCCTGCGCATGGCACAGGATTTGGTAGTGTTTTGTTCTATTGTACATAAGGTTGCTATGAGTTGGACCTGACATGATAGCACCAAACAATCCAATAGGATATAAGTTTCCTAAGCTCAGACCATCATCTGTTTTGTTCCTTATGGTGTCCACAGTCCCTACAACATTACTTGGAACATAATGTTGTTGTTGTTGTTAGGTGCCCTCGAGTCGGTATCCGACTCATAGCGACCCTGCGTACAAAAGGTGAAACACTATTGTCAGTGCTTCTCTGCCCTTCATAGGGTTTTCAATGCTGCATTGATTTTTGGGAGTGGGTTGCTGGGTCCTTCTACCAAGCCTACAGCACCTGGTGTTCCCAGGTGGTCTCCCATCCAAGCACTAACCAGGCCCGACCCTGCTTAGCTTCCAAGATCTGACGGGATCAGATGCCACAGGGCTAAGGCTGCAGGCTTGGAACATAATAAACAATCAATAAACATGAATGAATGAATAAGGAAGAAAAGAATGGTTTTCCCAGCTTTGGAATATTTGTATGCCTTCCACTGGTTTGTGACTTGTCCCGAGTTTCAGGTGAATGGATTAGCAGTGTACTCCCACAGATCACGGGGTGCCTGGCCTGGCTCCCACGCCTTCATTCATTCTTTGCCTGAAACCCTGGGCAGCTATGGCACAGTGACATGGATGGAATTTTTCAGCCTTGCCCTGTGGGGCTGAAGGTGGCATCATGGAACATGTGCCTGTGGGAGTTTCTTTCTAGCATTTCTTGGGCAATTTATATTTTTCCAACTCCTGAGAAAACAATCTAAAAGAAGAGAAAATGACAAAAAGATCATAGTTCTCCTATGAGGATTGTTGTTGTTAGGTGCCATCAAGTTGGGTCTGACTCATGGTGACCCTGTATACAACAGACAAAACACTCCCTGGCACTGTGCCCAGCACTGTGTCAGTGCTTCTCTGCTATGCGTAAGGTTTTCAATGGTTGATTGTTTTGGGAGTGTGCTGCTGGGTCCTTCTCCTAAGCTTATAGTACCTGGTATTCCTAGGTGGTCTCCCATCCAAGGACTAACCAGGTTGACCCTGCTTAGCTTCTGGAATCTGGTGGAATCGGGCACTAGGGTGGTATGGCTGCAGGCTTAAGAGGATTGTTGTTGTTAAGTCCCATCAAGTTGGTATCTAACTCATAGCGACCCTGCATACAACAGGGGAAACACTATTGTCAGAGATTCTCTGCTGTTCACAGGGTTTTCAATGGCGGATTGATTTTTGGGAGTGGGTTGCCAGGTCCTTCTTCCAAGCCTACAGCACCTGGTGTTCCCAGGCAGTCTCCCATCCAAGTACTAACCAGGCCCGACCCTGCTTAGCTTCCGAGATCTGATGGGATCAGATGCCACAGGGCTAGGGCTTGACGGAATCTACTGACATCAAGAAAAAGCCAGAGCAAGGAACCTTGACCTGAGGAGGCCTAGGTGAAGGGCATTCCCAGGAACCAGGGTTGGAGCAGGAGGGAGACACTGGGTTCTCACGCCCTCGGTCGGTCCCGCCTGCAGATGTGTGTTTGTGGCTTTAGCTGCTGTAAATGGTGAGGAATTCTTGCAAACAGAACAAATATGAACACACTTATAAGCACAGTGTACTTTATTCAAGTACAAGTCGAGTTTTAAGAAATAACAAGGCTGGAGGGAAAATAAGTCCTGTGGCTTATTTTGTTGATTCTTTGTGGTACATTCAGCCTTACTGGGAGAGGTGAAGAGTACATTCTTCAAATATTACCCAATAATGTTCACCGGCCCTTTCCAGTATTTGAATATTTGCTAGAGGCAATTTTTTATTAAAACTTTTATAAAGTTCTCCATAAATACCACCAAACTTACTGGGATTTTTGGGTTTTTTTTTGTTTTGTTTTTTTCAGTACTGAGGAGTTGAACCCAGGGCCTTATGCATGCTTTTCCAAGCACTCTATCACTGAGCTACACTCCTATCCCACTTTTAAATTTCTTTTCCTGAGATAGGGACTGTGATTTAGCTCAGTTGGTAGAATGCCACTCTGCAGTCTCTGAGGTCCCGAGTTCAATTCCCAGCACCACAAAAATGGGAGAAGGATGTCGCAACCCACTCCCAAGGCAATCCCAAAACAATTAGCCATTGTAAACCCTATAAAGGTTGCTATGACTTGGATACAACTTGACGGCACCTAACAACAACAACAACAGCATTCTGAGATAGGGTCTCACTATGTTAATCAAGGGGCTGGGATTTAGCTCAGTTGGTAGAGCACCGCTCTGCAGTCTCTGAGGTCCCGAGTTTGATTCCCAGCACCGCAAGGGTCGCTATGAGTCGGACACGACTCAACGGAACATAACAACAACAACAACATGTTATGCGAACTGTCTTCACCTAGAACTTGCGATCTTCCTGCCCCCTCCTCCCGAGTTGCTGGGATTGCAGGAGTGAGCCCCTGAGCCAGGCAACTTACTGTTTTTTATTTATCCAATTATGTTTTAGGATGTCCATTGTTGTTGTTGTTGTTAGGTGCCGTCGAGTCGGTATCCAACTCATAGTGACCCTCATAGGGTTTTCAATGGCTGACTGTTTCGGGACTGCCTTGGGAGTGGATTGCCAGGCCCTTCTCCCATTTTTGCGGTGCTGGGAATTGAACTCGGGACCTCAGAGACTGCAGCGCAGCGCTCTACCAACTGAGCCAAATCCCAGCCTGGATGTCCATAAGAAGTCCTAAAAAATACAACGGATGAAGAGTGGCAGAAGTAATTTCAGAACCTGATTTGGGGGATTTCAGATTCTCATCCCCAGATTCCCCAAATGAATGTCTGTTGGGAATTTGGAAGCCCGAGTGCTGTCACAGAGGGTATTGGTTATTCAGGTTAGAGATCTGCTGTTCCATACATGGACAGCAAGGTCTTCTGATGCAACTTCCAAGCCCCAGAAAGGACACGCAAACCAGTGACCACAAGTGCTCCCTAATAGTTACCAGCAGGTGAGCAAGGAGGCACCAGGTGCTGGTGACGGGGTTTCTGCTTACAGGAGATTTCAGTGATGGTGACGATGATGTTGGTGGCAGGTGTGCGCCTACGTGTTGGTGTCAGTACGCTTCCATTCGCCACGTTCCTCACATACCTCAGAACGCTGGCTTCTCCGAGCTGTGAATGGCCCACCTGTGACACGAGGAAGCTAGAGAGTCTGATGAGTTTCCTCAAACGTGATTTTCAGTGAGACCCGAGTACAGAAAAACCCCAAGGTGCGCCATAAAATAACAGCAGTGTTAGCCACGTCCCCACCCCAGACCTGGAGGCTGGGTACTTATTCATGGTCTCAGCTGCTCTGCCGTCCAGATTCCCATATTACAGATGGCAACATTGAGGAGGATGCAAAGGGGTGCCAGTGATGTGTCCAGAGCCACATGCAAGCAGACTGATTCCATGGCCCGATTTTCAGCCAGCACAGGGCCAAGCTCCGCCCTTTCAACCTTCCCGATCTTTCTCACATGGTGGCCTCAAGGAGCCCTGGGGCTGCTGAGAACCCAGCTCAGATCACGGAGGTCTTGCCCTCCCTAATTTCCAAGGTAATTTTCAGGTTGTTGTTGTTTTGTATTGTTAGGTGCTGTGAGTCGCGTCCTACTCATAGCGACCCTCACAGGGTTTTCAATGGCTGACTGTTTCGGGATTGCCTTGGGAGTGGGTTGCCATGTCCTTCTCCCATTTTTGTGGTGCTGGGAACCAAACTTGGGACCTCCAGAGACTGCAGAGCAGCACTCTACCAACTGAGCTAAATCCCAGCCCATTTTCAGGTTGTTGTTGTTGTTAGGTGCCATCGAGTCGGTATCCGACTCATAGCGACCCTCATAGGGTTTTCAATGGCGACTATTTGCGGGATTGCCTTGGGAGTGGATTGCCAGGCCCTTCTCCCATTTTTGTGGTGCTGGAAATTGAACTCGAGACCTCAGAGACTGTAGTGCAGCGCTCTACCAACAGAGCTAAATCCCAGCCCATTTTCAGGTTAGGTCGAACTAAAACATCCTTTAATACCACCATCCTTCTTGTAGTTTGTTGGAATCTTTAAATCTACAGAGCATTTATAGCACCTCATGTGAGTCCAGCAGCCCCCGAGACAGAAGAGGCACTGGTCCTTTGCCTGGTGTTTACGGCCAGGAGCAGAGAGATCAGCCTGAGGTCATACTTCAATTAAATGGCCAAGACAACTCTAGAAATCAAGTCCCCTGAGTCCTGGCTCAGGTTTTTTCTAACGCACATAAAAGCATTTTGTCAAGTGTGAACACTGTGCAAATATTCAATATTATTTTGAAGTTCTCTTCAAGTCTTGCGCAAAGTAGGTGTTCAAGGAAGATCTGTTCGGCTGAATAGATGCTTACGTCTACTTTATGATTATAGAATGAAAGTCAAGAAAGAACAATGGGGAACCTGAGGAATTTCAGCCGTTTACCCTTCCATTGTTGATCCTAATCATTTCTCCGAAGTACACCCTCTGCTATCCTTAGACCAATACACTCGTAACAGCAAGCAGGCGTTCACCGATTGTTCTTCAGCTGACCACGAGGATTAGCAGCCTAGGAGTACAATGCACAATATGGCAACCAGGCTGGGCTTCCAGCTTCGCTGTAGATCGGTACAGGAGGCCCTGCTCTGATGCCCTCACGGGATTACCCCACAAGTCCACGTCTGTCCCCACTGTGCCTCCTGCCCACTGGGTGTCTTAAAAACCTGTGTTTGCTCAGATCCAGAAATTCCAATTCTAACAAGACCCAGAGACTTGGTTTCAGTGCTATTCATTCCAATACTACCTACAAAAGGAAGAAACTAAGGATAATCTAAAGGTCTGCACAGGGAATTGGCTCATATACCATGTGAATCTAGTTCCCGTACTATTGCTTAGCTATTGGAATGCTTTGTGTATAGCAAATACCGTAAAGGCATGCGATGATATTGAAAATGCATTTTTAAAAGGAAAAAGCAGGTAATAGAGGCTGAGGGTATAGCTGAGTGGTAGAGTGTGTGCCTAGCATGTGCAAGGCCTTGAGTTCAATGCCCAACACCACAACAATAGCACCAACAACAAAGCAGATAACATAATAAGTCCTACCTGGGCTCAGATATGTGTTACTGGACAGATTGGATAACTATATATCTTATATATAGTTATATATATATAACTATATATGTAATATATAGTTATATATATATAACTATATATATAATATATAGTTATATATATAGTTATATATATATAATATATAGTTATATATATATAATATATATAACTATATATATAATATATAGTTATATATATAAAATACATATAACTATATATGTGTTATTGGACATATTGTATAACTATATTGTATAACTATATATTGTATAACTGTATATCTAAATGAAGCCAGAAAGATGTATATTAAAATTTAACAGTAATTATTTCTTTATTGATGAGGTTATAGATGGTTTTATAATTTATCATTTTGTGTATCTCTAGTTTTATGTTGCTGTTGTTAGGTGTCATTGAGTCGGGTCAGACTCATAGTCACCCTCATAGGGTTTTTTTTTGTGTGTGTGTAGTACTGGGGGTTGAACCCAGGGCCCTGTGCTGCATGCTTTGCAAATGTTGGACCACTGAGCTGCACCTCCAGCCCATTTTTTTACATTTTGAGACAGGGTCTCACGAAGTTACACAGACTGCCTCTGGTCTTGAACTTGCGATCATCCCGCCTCCGCCTCCTGAGCTGCTGGGATTACAGGTGTGCGCCACCACGACTGGCTCCTCATAGGGTTTTCAATGGCTGATTGTTTCAGGAGTGGGCTGCCATGACTTCTCCCAAGCCTATAGTACCTGGTGTTCCCAGGCGGTCTCCCATCTAAGTACTAACAAGGTCCGACCCTACTCAGCTTCCAAGATCTGATGAGATAGGATGCCAGGGTGGTAGAGGTGCAGGCACAAGAACTCGTAGTAGTCCTAAAAGATGTCTGCCATAGTTTTAGAAATAACCCTAATATGTGAGGATAGTATTCACTGAGCAGGATGACCGGCAGTGCCTCTGCTAAACTCTACTAACTTGCTTCAGTTAACCCTCCTGAAAATGTGGTAAGGAAAGAACCCTTATTCAGCCTCTTTTATAAATGGGAAATCTGGGCTTCAGAGGGTTGAGCTTGAAATCACTGCATGCCCTAGTTCTTCTCTCATTAAATGCAAAAGCAGGTATAACTCAACATGCAGGGCACATAAATATTCACGTAGTTGTTCGTTTCCATGTGTGGTGGGATGATGAACTGTTTTTAATTTTTCTTTCACTTATCTGTTTTTTATCTTCCTTTCTTTTTCCTTCCTTCTCTCTCTTCTCTTCTCTCTCTCTCTCTCTCTCTCACACTCTCTCTCTCTCTCTCTCATTTTCTTTTTCTCTCCCTCTCTGTCATCCTTTCTTTCTTTCCACTACTGAGCATGAAACCCAGGACCTTGCACATGCTAGACAAACACTCTACCGCTGAGCTACATTCCCAGTCTTTATATTTTTCTCAAATGAGGTCTTACTTTGGCTTTTACTTTTACAAAAGGCAAATATATTTTCAGATTAGAGAAGAAAATTTGCCAGAGAACCCATACTCTGGGTATATCTACTGAAAACAAAGGGTAGGTCTATTGTAGAGGGGAGAATTCAGAGGGGCTGCAAAGCACTCCCTGCCAATCCACTGCACTCGCCTGGGCCTTTCTGCTTCCGGATTCCCTCTTCCGGATGATTCCCTCTTCCGGAGCAGTGCCCTGCTTCAAGAGGAGGCATCTAGTCCAGGTGGAATTGACCTGGAGAGTCCTGTCTGCTTCCTGGAGGAGGCTGACCTGGCGAGAGCCCTGGCCAAAGGACACGGAAACCCAATAGCTTCTCATTAGCACACCGGGATTCTTGGAGGCCCAGAGGGCTTTGGAGTAGACATACTTAGGTACGAATCCTAATCCTGTCCCCAGTGACATAACGGGTAAGCCACTTCAAATCTCTAAGCCCCCACATGTTGTTGTTGTTGTTCTGTCCCGTCGAGTCGGTATCCAACTCATAGTGACCCTCATAGGGTTTTCAATGGCTGACTGTTTCAGGATTGCGTTGGGAGTAGATTGCCAGGTCCTTCTCCCATTTTTGCGGGCTGGGAATTGAACTCGGGACCTCAGAGACTGCAGCGCAGCGCTCTACCAACTGAGCTAAATCCCAGCCCACACATGCCTGTCTATAAAAGGTGCCCTATATTATTACTATGTCACAGTGCTTGGGGGCTGATAGAACTAAGAAACGTGTGTAAGGAGTCCAGCATGGTGTAAGTACTCTATAGGTATTGGTAGGTATTGTATTATGATGCTCAGGGTTGATTATCACTGTGATTCTGACATAGTAATATCTCATGATCATTTTATTCTTATTATTATTTTCTACATCTCCCCTTTTTCCAGCTCCTTACTTACCCTTCTCAAGCACTGGTCCTTTTCCTACCCCAACATCAAAGCCTTTTCTTGTTTCTTTTCTCTGGGATAAGCTTCTAAACTATGTTGTTGTTGTTAGGTGCCGTCGAGTCGGTATCTGACTCATAGCGACCCTCATAGGGTTTTCAATGGCTGAATATTTCGGGATTGCCTTGGGAGTGGATTGCCAGTCCCTTCTCCCATTTTTGCGGTGCTGGGAATTGAAATCAGGACCTCAGAGACTGCAGCGCAGCGCTCTACCCACTGAGCTAAATCCCAGCCCTCTAAACTATAGTCAGATTCATATAGTCAAACCAATGAAGGAGGTTAGTTATTCTTAATTTACTAAGAGTTAATGGGCTGGGGTTTAGCTCAGTTGGTAGAGCGCCACGCTGCACTCTCTGAGGCCCTTGGTTTGATCCCCAGCACCACAAAGATGGGGAAGGACCTGGCAATCCACTCCCAAAGCAATCCCCAAACAATCACCCATTGAAAACCCTATAAGGGCCGCTATGAGTCGCACCCAACTCGAGGGCACCTAACAACAACTAAGAGTTAATAATGGTTCCATGTCTGCTTTTAACAGAGATCCAGAAGAACAGGTAGCGGTGGGAGTCCAGGCTTTGTACCTTGCTGAACTTACAGCATGATAAGGACCCTGATTCGGAGAGAGGAGGGTCCTGGAGGTAAGCGGAGACCCTGAAGCCTCTGCCCTTGCCAGCTCTTCTCCTGGTGGCTTCAGAGCTCTGCTGCTCAACATCCCATTTTATAAACATTGACTTGCGGTGTGTGAAGTCCAATGGGCGTGGAAATCCTTGAATTTGCCCCACTAACCCAGCCTCTTTATTGTACTCACAACCTCACCATGTATGGCTTTCCATAGTCCCACGGTGCCACTGGCTTTTCCTGAACAACCCCCTACCCAGCTATACGGCTGAGCCCAGGCATCAATAAGGCCAAGAAAGTATTTAGGGAAGGCGTGGCAACAGAGACTTATGGATTTCATGGTTGGGAAGACAGAGCAGAAAATAGATTATTCCGAGTTACCCCCACAAACTTGGCACTGCATTGTTAGCCATCAAAATGTCTAACTGTGATCCGCAAGCCAGAAAATATCAATTCTCAACCTCATGGTCTCCGTGCTCAAGCACAGTCCTCCGATGGCTGTATTTATGACTCTCTCCCTCCCAATTTGCCGGATTCTGTATAAATCATCGCCAATCTCACTGACCCAGATCCCATTTCTTACTAAACATCTTCAATCTCTCTCTCTTGAGCCTAAATGCAAGTGCAGTAAAAAATATCATGAATCCTTTAGGGTACTTTTCACCAATTAAAAGTGGCATATTAAATTTCTGAAAACCTTTGTAATCTGCAGTATAAAATCACATTTTATGGTAGCAGATAATTTAGAATCCATAAGCTAATTAAGGGAAGTGAATGACAAGTGTATTCTCTAGATAAATGATATATCAGTCACAGATAATGTACGAATTTAAGGGACTGGAACCTTTAGAAAAAGAGGGAGAAAAAAAAACAATGAGAAATTTTGAGTTGCAAATGTTGGTCCTTTTACATAAACCTGACTAATTATATTAACCGCATAATGGAATTAATTGCTAGAGTCTTCTTGCCTCCAACCCTCCGTATAACTGTGGGAATAACTTCTCTCTGTTGGTCAGAAAGCCACCAGCTCACAATATTCTGAGTATGCTGTTGACACCCCTGGACATCGAGGCAGGGTACGCCATCTCCATCCCACCCATCTCCAGACAAAGGGGTCACAGCTGCCCAAGCAAAGGGACAATGTTTCCAAATGCAGATTCCAAAACTACAGCCAGCAAAAATGTCTGCTTGTTGGCCCAGAAACCTAAGGATCATATGTTGTTGTTGTTAGGTGCCGTCGAGTTGGTGTGTCCGACTCATAGTGACCGTCATAGGGTTTTCAATAGCTGACTGTTTCAGGATTGCCTTGGAAATGGATTGCCAGGTCCTTCTCCCATTTTTTTGCGGTGCTGGGAATTGAACTTGGGACCTCAGAGACTGCAGAGCAGCTCTCTACCAACTGAGCTAAATCCCAGCCCTAAGGATCATATAATGATCCGGTAAATCTCGAAGATCATCTCCCTCGGTGTTGAGAAGGATTCAGAGGCTGTGTTTAGGCTCAGCAAGAAAGTGTGTTTCAAGCAACTAGAAATGTGTAGGAAGAGGGAGACAAATGTCAGAGCTGACCCAGTGCAAATCCTTCATTCAAAAAAAGAGGAGAAAAGGGCCGGGGTGCAGATCAGTGATAGAAAACCTACTTAGCATGTGCAAGGCCCTGGATTCCATCCCTAGCCCCTGAAATGAATACATAAATAAGAACAGATGAGAGGAAGGAGAAAAGAAACAAGAAGAAGGAATTCACAGAAGGTGACGTGGTTGCCCAAGGTCAGAAGGGGGCTCCTGGTCAGAACTGCGACGAGAATACAAGAGCCCAAGCTTTTTTCCAGTGTCCTTTTTCTGAGTTCTGCAGCAGCTCCCCAGGCAATTCTGACCATCCTAAAGGACAAAGAGAGGTCATAGGAGTATCTCACTAGCTGAGAAAGAGTACGTCCCCATGCTTGAATAGTTCCATTAAGAAGGGGACCCCAGGCCTCCCCAGACATAAAGTCCATCCTCTCAGGGCCAAAACGTCATGGCAGATGTATTAGTGTTGTTGTTAGGTGCCATTGAGTCGGTATCTGACTCATAGCGACCCTGTGTACAATAGGCGAAACACTATTGTCAGTGCTTCTGTGCTGTTCATAGGGTTTTTAATGGTGGATTGATTTTTGGGATGGGTTGCCAGGTCCTTCTCCCAAGCCTACAGCACCTGGTGTTCCCAGGTGGTCTCCCATCCAGGTACTAACCAGGCCCGACCCTGCTTAGCTTCCAAGATCTGACAGGATCGGATGCCACAGGGCTATGGCTGCAGGCAAGTAACCCCTTAGTAGAGGGTTAAGAGATTGGCATCTGGGCCCCGGAGGAAGGGAAGGCAGGGCTGGGGGCCTGAGAAGCCCACCCCAAGTCCGGGGTCAGTGAATGTTTACCCAGAGTAGGAAGAGAAAGGTGGGTGCTGCCCGGGTTAAAGTCTCCCAGCAAACAGCAGAGAGGCCCAGAGGTGAAAGGGCGCATCTGCTGAGTGGGCTGGACGGTGGGTAGCAGCACTAGCAGGCCCTAGTCCCTGCCCCCTGGGGACCTTGTCTTATGTGGTACCAGTTAACAAATGTGATCAAGTCGGGGTCTTGCGATAAGGGGATAGACCTGGGTTATCTGGGTGGCCCTGACTGCCCTCGCCAGCGTCCTTGTCAGAGAGAGGCATGCAGAGGTTTGACAACGAGGGGAGAAGGCAGAGATGGAGGTGATGTGGCCAAAAGCCAAAAATTGCCAGCAGCCACCACAAGCCAGAGGAGGCACCAGTGTCTCCCTTGAAGTTTGCCGAGAGAGAGTGGCCCTGCTGACATTTGATTTGGGCCACTGGCATAGGTATTGGCCTTCTGGCCTCCAGCACTGGGGAGAGTGGATGTCTGTTTTTTAGGCCACTGTGTTGGTGGTGTTTTGTTACTGCAGCCACAAGGTACTCATACCCACGGCCTGGGAGACGTGTGTGCTGCAGCTGAAAGACTGCGGTCAAGTTAGGATAGAAAGGAGAACCAGAATTCGGCTGCGAAGGGAGCTGGAAACAGGTGAGACCCATAGGGGTGAGTGCACAGCCCCCAGTCAGGAAAGAGAATGTGACTGGCACTGGAGAATTAAGTCATCTCTCTACCCTCCGTGGCCGTCTGACCCTGGGGCTTACTTACAGACAGATGCCATAAGACAGAAACCAGATGCGTCACATGCTGGACGGAGCACGTGGAAGAATAAGGGCTTTATTCCCAGGGCAAGGGTGCTCGGGCCCCCAGGACAGAGCCCTGTACTTGGCTCCTAGGAAGGCCACGAAGGTCGGGGCATCCCCAGAGCTGGGGGCCCAGCTTGCCCTCTGGCAGGCGTGGCTGTCCCACCCCAGGCTGGGCCAGAACCCAGGGCTCGGTGACCTTGTCCGTCTTGGTTCAGCCTTCAAAGTATGCTTTGTTGACGTGCGATGTGCAGAAAGTCCCGCTCCTCCTCTCTGCGAGGGGAGCAGCATTTTAATCCTTCCGCCGGGTTTAATCCTTCTAATGGATCATCTTCCTTCGTGGTGCTGGGGAGAGGGGGACTTTAGCGCTGGGAAGGCTGCATTGATGAATTCTGCTGATCCGTACCGGACAAACCCCACCAAGCTGCTGCACACCTGCTTAATCTTCCCAGCCACCCTAGGTGATCCACGCAGAGCAGCAGATGAGGAAACCGAGGCACAGAGCAGGTGAGCGCCTAGCCTGAGGCCACACAGCTAAGGAGCCTAGAGCCACGCTTCAAATCAGGCAGTCTGAGCTCCGAGCCCTCTGTTAGCATCAATCCACCTTGAGAACGAGGCAGGACAGCCTGGTGGTCAGAACCGTGCCTGCCCCTCTGTGCTGTTCCCCTGTTCCGCCCCCCGGGGGCCCTCCACCCAGACATCCCCCCCGAGATTACTTTCTCTCAGCTTCTCATTCTTCATGCTGCTACTTTTTAGCCGTGTTACTGATGAGAAAACAGCTTAGTAAAATCAATGGTTTTAAATTATACCTTTATGTACCAGGGATAGAAAACAAGCTACAAAACAGAAATACTTTCCCGTGACAAAAAAATCAATCTTGCTGATGCTACTGTGCCTTTGCCCCCCGCCTCCCCGCCCTGCCCTGCCCTGCCCCCATTTCCCTCTTACTTAAGACTTTCTCTGCATCTGCCGGCTTTGTGCAGACTTTCTTCAGGTTTCTTGTTCAGGAGACTCGTTTTATCTAAAAGGTCAATTCTTTCAGCAGGGCACCAAGCAGAATTGAATATAATTATCCCAATCTCTAGCGTGTAGAATTCATGCTTGAATTCATTCAAAAAATAGCGTGCAGTATAATTAACTCAGAGTCCGACCAAATCTACTGAGAAAGCCTCAGGTATCATACAGTTCCACTTACAATAGAACATTTTCATTTAAGGACATTGTATGTATTAACCCAAGTCAGCATCCAATTACTCTGAATAAGTGAATTCTCTGTTCCAGGAATGTAATTTGAAAATGTTGTCATGCAATCTGAGGCAAAAGGTCCTTTTTCATTAATCTAACTCTCATTAAAGTGGAAGCCTGCGGGTTATTTCAAATCCATTAGTTTTAAATACAGGTGATTACAATTCTATTGCACATAAGACAACAGAGGTGTCCATCAAGAAATATTGGGATGTTTCGAGGGATGGGACTGGTCGGTGGTTTGGCTGTCACGGCAGAGGATGTGATTCACAGGCCGCTGGAAGGAACGGGAGACTTGTTTTTCTGAATCTCCCAGGGCGTAGGTAGTCAATTGGGAACAGCCCAAGGGGAACTGGCATGCTGGAAAAGAGTTGCGGTTGCCCCATTCTCTAGAATTTCTCATGTGTATGCTTTCCACCCACTTAGCTTTAGAAGCTTGGTGAAATTAAGGCTCATCAGTTCTGATTCTAAAAGAGACTGATAATCTTTGGATATGTGGCTTCATCTGCCTAGATTCTCCTTCCCTAACCCTATCTCCATCCTCCTTGTCGTTTGGGTCCCTGACTCCAGACCCTCTGCCTGACTGCTTTGGCTGGAAACAATCTGCTTGGGCAGACAAGCAGAAAGAATGGATGTGCAAAGGCACTGAGGCACAAAGGCTTCTTCCCTGCACCCCTTCAACTCTGAGTGCCACATTACACTAGTATTTGTCATGTGTTCTCTGAGCATTTTAGTTATCTTTTTATACGCAACTCAACCCAGTAAGTGTTTCTAGAGACTGGGGATATAGCACAGTTGTTCAGCACTTGCTTCACATGCACAAAGACCAAGGTTCAAATCCCCAGCACTGCTAATAATAATAATAATAATAATAATAATAATAATAATATTTCTTGCAGACCTACTGAATGTCAGGCACTGGAGGAGCTACAGGTTTAGTGATGAGGTTCAGATTTGGCCTCAAGAAACTCACATTCAAGTGGGGTGGATTTGCCGAGGGCAAACCAGTTATCAGTCACACTAAGCGTGCCATGATGGCTGTGACAGAAGACGATGGACACCCAAGGGAGAAGCTCCCCACTGGGCTTCATATCACTTGTTCACTAAGATTCAGCTGTGGCTTCCCTACAAAGCAGGGTCCGCTCCCTGTTTCTCCAGCCCTGCTGGCCCCTCCCACCTTCATATCCTCAACTCTCTTCTCCCCTTTTGCTGCCCTTAGCTTCTCTGAGCTCCTTTAAGCATTCTAAATTTTTTGTGCCTCAGTGCCTTTGCACTGCCATTCTCTCTTCTTCTCCTTCTCAAGCTCTTTCATTAAATTTTTCCTCCTTGTTCTTTAGCTCTCAGCTTGAATGCCACTGCCTTACAGAATTCCCCTTCATAATACTTTCTAAGGTAGACACCAAATCTGGCCTATTCTCTGTCCATTTCTTTTGAAACCCTCAGCCACTGAAAATAGTATTTGTCCAGTTAGGTTTCATCTGTGTCCCTCTGTAGAATATCCATGATAGGAAGGCACGGACTTGGTCACTTGTATTTATGACACAATGTAATGAACCTTATGCAGAAGCTGGTATACAATAGAAACTCAGTGAATACTTGTTGACTAAAAGAAAAAGAATGAATGAATGCCTTGAATTTCTCCATGCTGAGACTTGTTTAGGAATTAGCAAGCAAAGGATGAGGGAGAGAAAGAACATTGTCTTATTTTCAAACTGGATCATAGCACTGGGTTAGTGTCTTCATTTGCCACTGATTCCTCAGAATTATTCTTTCTATGTAAGTGGCAATATATTTCTGTTGTTATATTTACTTCATTCCAAGGGATGAGCAGACATGTTGGTGTCTGGTTGAGACTGAGCCTAGCAGCAAAGGTCCTGGGGCCGGCCACTCACCTGGCGAACACAGTATCAGGACTGAGGACAAGCTGGATCCTCACTCCCGACCTCTCTTAACTTCATCGCCACCTCCGTCATCCCTACCTGGAGGACACCAGGAAAGACCTTTCTTCTAAGTAAGTTATATTCACTAAGTATCCATCTATAGCGTTTGGGGCTGCTGGGTGTAGTGCCCAAAGCTAGGTGTCTGGAGAACAGAAACAAGTCAGTCACTATTTCAGCTCTGGAGAGAATCACACCTGATTTAAATCTTGCGCAGAGCAATGAACCCTTTCCAGGTATTAAAATTCATTTAGATCAATTAACTCCCTTAATACTCCACAGAAACCTTCCATGGTCAAAATGCATTGGCAGTGGAATTGCGCAGATGTCAGAGGAGGGAGTGGTGACTTGTTGAGAGTTATATGTCTTGGATGGGACAAGACTCAAAGGTGAACCCAGGTCTTTGACGGCCACCAGATCATCCCACCAGGTTTGGCTACTCTTAGAAAAGCACAGTGTAAAGTCTGGGGACATCAGTCCTCTTGGGACCTCTCCCAGAATCCCCCACAACAGGCAAGGTCCGTTGCGGATGGTTATATTCATAGGGTTGGCCGTCACGGAAGTGGCCCAAAGACGCCCTTGACTGTTACCCTTGGAGAAACGCATAAGGGATGGTCATTTCCCACCATTTCAAACTCTCCATTATTCCAGCCAGTTTCTATTTTTGAAGCAACCCCAAAAGAAGGGGTTACAGTTTGAATATGAAATGTCCCCCACAGGCCCACGTGTTGCGTACTTGGTCCCCAGCTGACGGTGCTATTCTGAGAGGTTCTGGAAACTTTAGGAGGTGGGGGCTAGCTGGAGAAAGTGGGTCCCTGGACGTGGCCCTTGGGATGTATGATCCCTGGCCCCTCCTGTCTTGCTCTCTGCTTCCCAGTCACCATGATGTGAAGCCGCTCCCGTGCCACGTGCTCCTTCCGCCATGCTGTTCTGCCCAAGCGCATGAGGCCAAGCAGCCATGGACCACACCCTCTAAAACTGTGAGCCAAGAGAAGTCTCTCTCCCGTGAGGTTGTTTCTACGGGGTATTTTGTCACAGCAATGAGGAAAATAACGAATACAGAGGGACCCCTGCTTTCTTGATGCTTTCCTGAATATTCTAGCTCTTATTACTCTCTACAGTGGCACCAAACAGTTGTGCAATTAATCAGACACCATCTTGTAAGTTCTCCAATCGTTTTACAGCTACTGTGCAAACAACCTGGGCAGGATCCATGCCTAATCATTTTAACCACACAATGTTAATGCCTCTTAGGTGTCCATACTTTGATGTTCACCAAGTACATTCAAATCCTCACCATAGCCCAGCAAGGTCAGCAGGCCCAGGGCTGTGATTGTCCACCTATAACAGATGAAGAATCTGAGGCAGCAGGTTACATAGCTTGCCTTACTTAGCATGGGCCACCCAGAGGTGTAGCTCAGTTGGTAGAGCGCTGCTCTGTGCTCTTACAGGTCCTGGGTTCGATCCCCAGCTGGTAAAGCCATCTCCTCTCTCCACACTCACTCCAGGTAGTACCCAGCATGTAAACAGGTGGCATCTGTATCTGCATAGATTTAGCTCCAATGTGTGAGAATTCTTAGCAGGTGATAGCATTATAGATATTCAAACTAAAAACAGTTCCTTACCTTATACCTCCAACTGAGGTCCACATAAAATATATGACATGGAGCTGCCAATATCTTTATCCATCCACCTCCAGCCCACTCCCTCACTTCCTAATTCTGATGTCACTTTAGACCTATCCAGGAAAGAAAGGCTGCCAGGAAGAAAGCCACCAATGGACACTCCTAAAACATACTCTCCATGTGGCTGTCAGCTCGTCATGCTGTGGGGCTTGCGTGTTGTTGTGATGCTGAAAGCCATGCCCCTGGGATCTCAGATACCAGCAGGGCCACCCAGGGTGGACAGGTTTCAGCTGAGCTTCCAGACTAAGAAAGTCTATGGAGAAGGACCTGGCCACCCACTCCTAAAATGATTACCCATGGAAAACTCTATGAATAGCAGAGAAGCACTGTCAAATACAGTGCCAGAAAATGAGCCCCCCCAGGCTGGAAAGCATTCAAGAAATGACTGGCAAAGAATTGCCTCCTCAAAGTAGAGTCGACCTAAATGGCGGGAATAGAGTAAAGCCCCTGGGACCTCCTTTTACTGATGTGGCAACACTCAAAATGAGATGAAACGTAGTGGCTATAATAATGGCTCAAATATCAAAAGATTGTGTGCATGGCAGTGTGGGATAATGTTTTGTTCTGCTGTACTTAGAGTCACTATGAGTTGGATTGGACTTGACGGCACCTAACAACAACACAACGCCTGCAGCCATAGCCCCGTGGCATCCAATCCCATCAGATCTCAGAAGCTAAGCAGGGTCAGGCCTGGTTAGTACTTGGATGGGAGACTGCCTGGGAACACCAGGTGCTGTAGGCTGGGGAGACAGACCTGGCAACCCACTCCCAAAAATCAATCCAACATTGAAAACCCTATGACTAGCAGAGAAGCACTGACAATAGTGTTTCGCCTGTTGTACACAGGGTCACTATGAGTCGGATATCAACTTAATGGCACCTAACAACAACAATAACAACACAATAACAAAAACTACACGTGTGCGTGCTTACTTGCTCACGCACAGGTAGTGATGACAATGATGCCGAGTACTTCTGAGCACTTTTTTGCACCGCAGCCCCTCTGTTGTGCTGTTTAACATTATCTTATTTCACTTTCTGATGTGAATATCAGTTCTGTCCCAACCAACAATTCACACATTGAAAAACTGAATGGGCGTGTTGGTGCACACCTGCAATCCCCGGCGTTTGGGGGGAGGACGCAGGAAGATGGCAGTTTCGAGACCAGAGGCAGCCTGTGCAACTTAGTGAGACTCCATCTCAAAATAAAAAATAAAAAAATAAGTAAACTGGAGGTGCAACCCAGTGGTAGAGCACTTGCAATGTATGTGAGAGGCCCTGTGTTCGACTCCCAAGTACTGGAGTAAGGGAGACCCTGAAGCACTTAGTCAACAAATGCGCCTACAGTTTACCTCTTTGAACGACCTCAGGACCTTTTCACAGAGACTCCACTCCCTTTTATTTCTCTAAATTAACCTTGCTGACCCTTTTCTTCAAGAGATATTTGAATTTCTTTTAAAATATATATTTGATCTCCCTTTATTTTCAAAACGCATGTTTGAATGTCTTTTCAAATGTAATAGCCTTTTGAGGTTTGTTTACCTGTGAATATAGGATTCTTCTTTTCATATGGATTCTAAAGAATTTTCTGGAAGGTGTGGGTAGCTTAGGGGTGGAGAGTATCATATTTGTGTATTACATTTACTTCTAAAATTACTTGTGTTTGTGTATGAATGCGTGTATTATGGGTTAAGTATTATGTACTTGGTGTTATGTATGAATGCTTGTATTTATATATAAAAAAGAAGCGGTAAGATCTATAAGTTAAGAACTGAGGTGGGAAAGCCCCCGGGTCCCCCTGGAAGACCGTCTTTCTTTCTGCATGCAGATTTTGAGTAAATGTTAAAAGCCGTCCTTCAAGCCTGGTCTCTTTCCCACAATATCTCATGACATTTCTGGAGAAATGTACTGTAATTCTCCTTGTTTACAACTGGGATTCAGAGAGATTAAAAAATTCGCTTAATGTCCGCCCTAGTTAACAAACGAAGAGGACACGGGTGGACACCCACGTCTGATTGTTTTACAAAGTCGCTGTGAAATGTTGGTTTTGAGAAAGGTTCTGGTTTGGGTCCGTTGGGTTTGGGGCAAGAGTGAGTTGGTTCCTATGTGGACATAATGTCCATGTAGGAGTCCGTTGGCCAGCCTCGCCCACCCTGGCTCTGGCAAACCATGGTCCCCGGTGTCATTGGGTTCCAGCTGGTTCAGGCAATGGAAGACACTGGTGGGAGATTAGACACAGCAGAAATAAAAGCCTGTGTATTTCTCTGTCTCTCTTTCTACCTCAGAAGGTGCCTGGGTCCAGGGCAGATTGTCCTCCTTTAGCCACTTCCCACCTGACAGTCTGCCATTGCTCCAGCTCTCACTTTGGTCTCCAGCGATCTGCCTCTTCCCTCTGCCTCTCCAATCTAGAGGTGGTGGTGGCTTCCTGCAATTCCTGATTGCTGTCCTACTGTCTTGTTTGGATTCTTGCTCTTTGATCACCTGTTTGACCAATACCCTGTATTAAATTCCTTCCTTTAAATGTGTGGACTGGGGGCCTGGCACGGTGGCACACGTCTGCCATCTCAGTGACTTGAGAGGCTGAGGAGGATCACGAGTTCAAGGCCAGAGGCAGCCTGCATACCTTAGGGAGACCCTGTCTCAGAATACAAGGTAAAAAATGGACTGGGGGGCTCATTTTCTGGCACTGTATTTGACAGTGGCTCTTTGATATTCATAGTGCTCAGTGGTTGTGCGCCTGCAAAAAGCATGGGTGAGGCCTTGGGCTCAACTCTCTAGCATCACAAAAAAGAAAGAAAGAAAGAAAGAAAGAAAGAAAGAAAGAAAGAAGACAGAGACAGAGACAGAGAGAGAGAGAGAGAGAGAGAGGGAGAGAAAGATAGAGAGGTGGGTGCAGTGGTAGAACACTTACAAAGTATATGTGAGGGCCTGGGTTCAGCCCCCAAGGACCACTAATAATAATAATAACAATAATAATAATAATAATAATAATAATAATAATAATAAATGAATGCATAGACTGGATGCTACTTTCTTGGCCTGAACCAGACTAGTTCAGAGACGAACACCCATGAGCCTCTGCAGCAGGACATGGGGTGGAGCAGACCACATTTCCTGTGTCAGAGTGCAGAACATTAGCAGCCATGAATACAGGCAGAAAGAAAGCCCTGCTCGTGTTGGCAGACGTGAAGATGAGGTAGCCCGGTGTGTGTGAGCAAGAAGCAAGTCCCAGTTCCCTAAAGAATGGGAGTGGGGATGGAGCCCTCAGGGGCTCAGCTCACAACCCACCTCTTCTTCACTCAACTCCGAAGGTGATGAGACTTGGCCCAAGTCTGGGAAGGACTATGAGACAAACACAGTGACTGGAACTCAGAGCCCCAGGAGACCACACGTGATTTTTGGCCACTTGCTTTTGCCCTGCCTTCTCTGTGTGCCTGGTCCTCTTTGGACTGGCAAGGGGTGGGAACAGAGGGAATCCGTGGAGCATTATGGGGGGACAGAGGTTTCTCTGGGACGACTGCAAAGACATGCTGATGGCCGGTGACTCTCTCCAGGCCCTTCCAAGAAAAGAGCTTCTTCCTTTCTCGCCAAGAAAGCCCGCAGAGACATCTGTGCCTGAATAGGCACAGGTGAGTTATAACAGCAAACACCATCGGATCTGTTGGACCTGGTTTGGTTTCTGAGTTGCCTATGTTCAGTGACATCTCTACATAGGCAACAGTGAGTATGTTATTCAGGGTTCCCCAGAGAAACAGAATAGCATATGTACACCTACACGTCCTACTAGGACACGGAGACAGGGATAAGAGGGGGAACTAGGCAGAGCTGATGTAACTTCAAAGGCCATCGGGCGGGAGAATCTCCTTTCTCAGGACGCTCAGCTTTTTTGTTCTAGTCGGGCCTTCAACTGACTGGATGAGGCCCACCCACGTGGCATCTACGGATCCCTGAGTTAGTCTCATCCAAAAAACACTACCCAAGAAGCACCCAGAATGATGTTTGGCCAAGTATCTGGGCACCCCAAGGCCCAATGACGTTGACACATAAAATTAGTCAGCACGTTAACCTAAGACGTTTTTGTAGAACACGAAAGTTAAGACCACAAGGATTATTCCCCTTACCTAAGGTAACCAGGGTAGCAAATTCATAGAGAGAGAAAGTGGAATGGTGAGTGCCAGGGGTTGAGAAGAGAGAACAGGGGGTTCGTGTTATGTGGACAGAGCTTCAGTTTGGAATGGCGAGAAAATTCTGGACATGGATATTGAGGGTGACGGTACAACTATATGAGTGTACTTAAGGCCACTGAACTGCACATGCAGAAACAGCTTGTCTGGTAACCTTTATGGCGTATGTATTCCCAAAATAAGTTTTACAACTTTTAAAAATTCACAAAAAACCCTACTACATTCATAATGGAGTTACTGTTGTTTTTAAATGAATTAAAGAATATTTTCATAATTTCAAAATAAATGCAAAGTAAATAAAGAAGAGCAAAGCAAACTACATAAAGACAAAACCAAGGATACTTTCAGCTATTTTTGCCTAGCAAATCATACCAAAAACTCATGGCTAAGAACAACAAGTTGTTGTTGTTGTTGTTGTTGTTATTTCTTCTTGCTTGGGATCTCTCCTGCAAATACACTCCTCCAGGATGGATGCTTCCACTTGCTGGGCACGTGGGCAGAGGTGGCTGGTGGGCTCCGACTTCTTCATGGGGCTGTAGTGATTAGATCCCAAGGTAAGTGATAAGACAGCCAAAGCAGAAGCCCCAGCTTTCCTGAATCTAGGCCTGGAACTGACATCTGTTGTTGCAGCTATTGTTGTTGTTGTTAGGTGCCGTCTAGTTGGTATCAGACTCACAGCGACCTTTTGTTCAACAGGCGAAACACTATTGTCAGTGCTTCTCTGTTGTTCATAGGGTTTTCAATAGCTGATTATTTTTTGATAGTGGGTTGCCGGGTCCTTCTCCTAAGCCTACAGCACCTGCTGTTCCCAGGCTGTTTCTACTTAGCTTCTGAGATCTGACGGGATTGGATGCCACAGGGCTACTGCTGCAGGCAGTTGCAGTTATAGTTGATGCTTAAAGAGTCAGAGAGAGCCCACAGTCAAGGTGCAGGAAAAAAACAAAATCCCTCCACTCCTCCAAAAGAAGAATAATGGCAATCTGTGGCCACCTTTAATCTACTCTGAAGTGACTGAGCAACGGCAGAGAATGCTCTTCCTTAATTTTCATTTCTACTCGTTGGGTTGGGTTGGGGTTTTCCTCAGTTGGTAGAGTGCTTGCTCTGCACACTCTGGGGCCCTGGGTTCGATTCCCCAGCAGTGCAAAAATGGGAGAAGGACTTGGCAGCCCACTCTGGAAACCAACAGCCACCAAAAACCCTAAGAGGCACTGACATAGTGCTGGGCATGGGTCAGTGTCCGGTAGTGTTTTATTCTAATGCACATAGAGTCGCTTTTAGTTAGATTCAACTCAACGGCACATAACAAAAACACATGTCTGCTGGGAGTTGTTATTGTTGTTAGGTGCTGTTGAATTGGTGTCTGACTCATAGCGGCCCCACACACAACAGGCGAAACACAAAACACTATTGTCAGTGCTTCTCTGCTGTTCATAGGGTTTTCAATGGTGGATTGATTTTGGGGAGTGGGTTGCTGGGTCCTTCTCCCAAGCCTACAGTATCTGGTTTCCCCAGGCGGTCTCTCATCCAAGTACTAACCAGGCCCGAGCCTGCTTAGCTTCTGAGATCTAACGGGATCTGACACCACAGTGCTATGGCTGCAGGCAGAGGCAGCATTGTTGTTAGGTGCCTTCTAGTTGGTATCCAACTCATAGTGACCATATATACAATAGGTAAAACACTATTGTCAGTGCTTCTGTACTGTTCATAGGGTTTTCAATGACCGATTGATTTTTGGGAGTGGGTTGCTGGGTCTGTCTCCCAAGCCTATAGCACCTGGTATTCCCAGGTGGTCTCCCATCCAAGTACTAGCCAGGCCCAATCCTGCTTCGCTTCTGAGATCTCACGGGATTGGATGCCACGGAGCTACAGCTGCAGGCATCGGTTAGGAGAAGGGATGAATATTCTAATAATCCGATTCTCCATTGAATAATGTCAAAGAACACTACAACACACCACTGGCCACCTTTGAAAGGCCTGCTTTATAGCCCATTTATTTAATGTTAAACTCTGCAGAAATTTGTCTCAACTTTCTTGGATGACTCAGAAGCCTCCAGCCTCTTGGGGGGCCTAGGGGCACCACCAATAGCATCCATTATCATTTCACTGGTCCGGCACCCCAGGCCTGGTGGACAGACTGCCAAAGAGATAAACCACTTTTACTGTAATTCACCCTCTGAGAAAAGGGATTTACGAAGCAAATTAAGAGGGTGAAGAAACTCGCAGGAGGTGACATTTAGCCTGCTCAAGACACCAAACTTTTCAAGCACTTTAGAAGTATGATTTACATACAATTACAGGAATGCCTCATTTATCCACCCCTGTCAGGGAGGAGCAGCCTCACAGAAGTGAATTTTCCAGATAATGGTGGCTTCTCCTAGAGGCACCAGGCCATTTTAACCAGGCCTGCCAGAAATCCTTCCAAGTGGGCAATCAACGTCCTCGAGTCTCCAAATGAGCCCACAGCTGATCGGCCCAAGTCCTCAAGACAACTTGCCTTTGTGCAGGTCCCTAAAATGACGATGGCCCGAAAGTCACCTGTACCCACACAACAGTCTCACTCATTCCAAGCCCATTCATTGACCACCTCCTTTCTGCCAGGTCCCACGTTTTCTCTTGTTCTTTTTGTTTGTTTTGTTTTGTTTTTACTCCCACCTGTCTGTCAGCTTGTCATACTGTGTATGGCAGTCATGCTGAAAGCTATGCCACCATTATTTCAGATACTACCAGGGCCACCCATGGTGGACAGGTTTCAGCTGAGCTTCCAGACTAACACAGAGTAGGGAGAAGGACATGGCTAACCTACTCTAAAAACAATTAACCATTGAAAAGCGTATGAATAGCAGAAAAGCACTGACAGGAATGAGCCCCCCAGGCTGGAAGGCATTCAAGAAACTACTGGGGAAGAGTTGCCTCCTCGAGGTAGAGTCAGTCTTAATCACAGGATTGGAGTAAAGCCCATGGGACCTCCTTTTGCTGATGTGGCACCACTCAGGATGAGAAAAAACACAGTGGCTGCAAGAATGGACTCAAAAAAGATTATGTGCATGGCAGTGTCTGGTAGTGTTTCATCCTGTTGTACACAGGGTCACTGTGAGTTGGACACAACTTGACGGTGCCCAATAACGCCAAGAATAGGTGGAGAAAGTGGCCCACAAGTTTAATCAGTCTGTTTTAATCTTTTAAAATTTTCTTTAGTGCCGAGGATCAAACCCAGAGTCTCATGCATAGTAGGAAGCACTGAGGCACACCTCAGCTGTTTTGTTTAATTTTTAAAATGTCTCCAGTTGCCTTACCCACGCCTCACCTGCCCTTAGGCTCCCCAAGTCACATGTTGAACTTACATTCTTTCACACGTGTGTCTTAGTAAGATCCACAGTGTTTTGTGTATTTGTGTTCCACGTTGATGTGAACAGTACTGTGCTATAGAACTTTCTGGTTCCCACTTTTCCACTAAACTTCATGTCTTGCGGATGGACCTGTCCTACTTCTAAATCCGTTGTGCATTTCCTGTGTATCTTATGGTTTGAATGTAAAATGGCCCCTGCAGGCTGATGCCCGAATGTCTGCTCTTCAGCTAGTGGTGCTATTTTGGGAGGCTGGGAAACATTTGGGAGGTGGGGTCCAGCTGGCGGAGCAGGACCCAGGGCTGGGCCTCTGAAGGTGATTCCTGCCCCCAGTTCTGGTGTTGCTCTCCGCTTCTCGTGTGCCGTGATGTGAACAGCTCTCCTTCACCGCAGGCCCGTGCTGCCTGCCCCACCTCGCCTTCCCTGTGGACGGACCCTCCGAAACCATGGCCCAACATAAACCTGGCCTTCCTTACATTGATCCTGACAGGTATTCTGGCCACAGCCATGCCAAAGTGAACACACAGTATCCTCAGCATTTTGCCTTTTGATTGCCCTAGCGGTGGACAGCCGGGCCAATTCCAGTCCCTGTCTCAGAAATGACGCTGCCCTGAGCTCCTTGTACATTCAGAATTGTCACTTCAGGGGCCAGGATAGGGCTGGGATGACAAGATTTCGGGGTCTACGTGTCCTCGACTTTCTTCGTGCCACCAGAGTACTCTTCTGAGTGGCCGTGTCAGTTTCTAGCCACCAGTCAATGCAGAGTGACCCCATGGGCCCGCATTGTCACTGACATGTGGCACTTCTCAATCTTTTTTTTTTATTATTGGGTGGGTATGAAATCCACCTCCTTGTTTTACTTCCTACTTTGCTGAGCCTTAGAAGGCCAGGCGCCTTTCCACAGACGTGGCCACCATTATGGGTTTTGTGGTCATTTTCTTCTCAGTCTCTTACCTGTTGCCCACTGTCTATACTGCCCTTCAGCAAACCAAAATGCTTCATTCTTTTTTTTTTTTCAAAATGCTTCATTCTGACATAGTAAATACACTCCTTTGTGCTCAAATTTTTACTTATTTATTTATTTGTTTATTTGGTGGGAGAGGCACTAGGGAATTGAACCCAGGACCTCATGCATGATTTTTGCAAGTGCTCTACCACTAAGCTGTACCCCCAATCCATGTTTTCCTTTGTTATTTTGAGACAGAGTCTCGATAAATTATGCTGGCTGCCCCTGGCCTTGAACTTGTGATCCTCCTGCCTCTGCCTCCAGAGTCACTGGGATTAAGGGCATGCACTGCTGCACGGGCTCCTTAGTGTTTCTAATAATCCTTTTCTCTCTCTCCTGCTAGCCTTACCCATCACTTTTAATCTCTCTCAATACTTTCTACCCCCCAGTCTTCTTTTTTTTTTTTTTTTTTTTTTTTGTGGTACTAGGGCTTGAACCCAGGGACTCACACTTACATGCTTTGCAAGTGCTGGACCACTGAGCTGCACCCCCAGCCCTTTGTGTTTTTTTTTGTTTTTTTTGTTTTTTTACTTTTTGAGACAGGGTCTCGCTAAGTTCCGCAGACTGCCTCTGGTCTCGAACTTGTGATCCTCCCGCCTCCGCCTCCCGAGCCGCTGGGATTATAGGCGTGCACTACTGCGTCCAGCCCCCACCCCCAATCTTCTAAATAAATTCCACATCTGGGTCTCATTCAACCTTCCACTCTGGCCTTTGTTTCCCATGTGTTGGCCTAGCAAATTCCCAGCAAGCCCTGAGCGCAGATGCAAGCCTCCCCTTAGAATCCAAAAGGAAACTGGTCTGGTACATTAAGTTGGCACATTGGCTGCTTGAGTTTGTATTTAGCACTTGTGGTTTTCCACCCTCTCCTGAGGGAGTATTGGTGGCCTCTGTCTCTCCCTGGAAGATGGAAAGCCCTGGAAAGTGGAGTCTGAGCGTCTATGTTGTTATTGTTGTTAGGTGCCATGTAGACAACATCCGACTCATAACAACACTACGTACAACAGGCGAAACGTTATTGTCAGTGCTTCTCTGCTATTCATAGGGTTTTCAGTGGCTGATTGACTTTTGGGAGTGGGTTGCTGGGTCCTTCTCCCAAACCTACAATATGTGGTGCTCCCAGGTGGTCTCCCATCCAAGTTCTAACCAGGCCAGACCCTGCTTAGCTTCTGAGATCTGACGGGATCGGATGCCACAGTGCTACAGCTGCAGACACCATGCCCATAGAGAGCGAATAATCAATAGGTGCTTATCAAATTAATTGCACTGATTGAATATAGCTTACAGCCTGAAAAGTGAGCTGTCTCAGGCCAGCATTCATACACTCTGTTGAAACAGGCTGACATATGACAACTCCAAGATCAAAGCCAGCAAGAATCCTTCCCTTAGCAAAGGTATAGAAGGAATTCACTCAGCAAGTCTAAGTCTCCAGACTCAACTGATCTTATTGGATGTGAGAAGAAAAAATACGGAATAAGGGAGATATTGGGTCTTTCCTCCAAGGGGTAACAATGCCTGATGACCCCATTCCCCCATGCTCCATCTGCATTTATTCTGATTACGAGTTACTAGAATAGAAGACCATTGCAAAATAGTGCTTAGAACAATGGCAATGATTTATTCATGTTTTCTCTCGAACCTCTGGGGCCTGAACGGGCTCACCTGGGCAGATCTTGCAGGGGAAGTGGGACGGCATCTGCTGTCATCCGACTGTGACGGGAGCTGGCATTGCCTTGAGCCCTCTACACTCATTTGTCTGGTGCCTGGGCTCAACTGGGGGGGCAGCTGGGAAAGCTGGGGCTCCTGGGCACCTCTGTCTCTAGGTTGTCTCTGCAGCATGGTTGATTAAGGGCACCTGGCCCCACATGGCCACGTGGGGCTACAAAGGCACGTGTCCAATGAGAGTGATGAAAAGAGGAAGCAAGCACGAAGAAGTCAGGTCTCTTTCCTTCTCAGAGCTGGCCACAGCAGTCACGTCTCACCTCCATCAAGTTCTATCCATTGAGGCTGCCCAGGTTCAAGTGCGAGGGAAATAGACTCCATGTTATCGGCAAACAAGGATATGGAATCAATCCCGGTGCCCATCAACAGAAGAATGGCTAAAAAGATTATGGTACATATACACAGTGGAATACTATTCAGCAATAAAAAGTGAAATAAAGTCATTTGCAGCAAAATGGATGGAGCTGGAGAACATCATCTTCAGCAAATGGACACAAGCTGAAAAAGAGAAACACCATAGGTTCTCACTCATATGTGGGAGCTGAGTCTTACTTAAAGGAAGAAAAGTCCTATGCATAAGTTGATGTATAAAAGGTGCACAATTATCCTTAGCGAAGAAGGGATAATATCAAGTGTAGAAAGAAGGAGGAAGGGAACTACCAAAGGGAAGCGAAGATTGTGGAAGGTGGGGAGGGGAGGAGAATCAATGTAGAGGGACAAAGCGGGGGAGGATAATCTCGGTGTAAACGATGCAACTTCCTGAGTACATGAGAAAAGTAGGGGGACATAACCCAAATATGCATAGGAGTTTTACTACATATTAGTCAAAATGTTCCATAAACCTTGTGAGTTGATAAAAGTGTAAGCAAAAGGGATATAATAGTTGCATAGTGGAAAAGCCAATGCTGTGTTACTCTGCACCCCACCATCATTTACCGATAAAAGGAGAAAAAAAAAGGTGAGTGGCAAAATTTGGAAAGAGCATGTGGGACCTGAAATATCACTATGACCGTTGGAAGATACAATCGGCCATCCTTTGCATCTTCCTATGCTACAAACCAGGGTGATGGTATGACGACATTCATTGTCATCCTCTGTACCAACTTTGGGCTCAGACTTGGTTACCTGCTGTCCAAGGGAGCAGGCTGGGTCAAGGTGATGGCTTTCAAGTTTGTTTGCAGTAATTTTTATCTAAAATAAATAAATAAATAAATAACCCTATTCTGAAAGTCGGGCTGGGATTTAGCTCAGTTGGCAGAGCGCCGCCCTACAGTCTCTGAGGTCCCGAGTTCGATTCCCAGCACTGCAGAAATGGGAGAAGGACGTGGCAATCCACTCCCAAGGCAATCCCAAAACACTCAGCCTTTGAAAACCCTATGAGGGTCACTATGAGTGAGACACGACTTGATGGCACCTAACAACAATAACAATAACATTCTGAAAGTTAAAGTAATAGTGAAGCTGTTATCTTGAAATAAAGAGAACAGGAATTGCCACCCACTAATCCTCCCTCCCCTTTCTTCACTAAAGCTCTGAGCTCCCTTCCAGCTGGGACCGTCTCTGCTTTGATAATTCCATACCCTGAAAGTGGAACCCGGGAACCAGGATTGGGGTTTCTCACTTGCTCCCCAGTTTGTGCCCAAAGATCCAGAAACCTTTCTTCTCTCTCCTAAAGCCTGGCCTGAGTGCTGATTGATTTAACCTAACAGAGACAGATTGGCAAAATCACCCTCTTTGCAGGTGCTCGAGAGTAATGGCACCCGAGAGGGACAGGTAAGCAAAAAGGGAACAAACCCAGGCAATTTCCAGATGTCTCCACTGTATATCACCTTGCTCACTTAAATAAACAAACAGCCCCCAGGCAATCAGCAGCCAGAACCTCAGCAGCAGCAGGAGTGATTTCCTTTCATTAGACGCAAAGACCAATCGATGGTCCGTAATAGAACCACCACGTCACCAATCGGCACAAGCAAGGCCCTACCAGCTCTCGGCTTCTGGGAAGCCACTCCAGCCGGGCCGGAGGAGGAAGCCCCCGGTTCTGCCCTGCCCTGCTGAAGTTCTGAAGGGCAGTAGCGGAAAGAGGGGACCGGCCACACCCCACGTCTGGGGAGCTCTGCTAGAAGAGGTAGCTGGTGCAGTCCGGTGGGCCCGAGGTGGAGGGGAAAGTGGGAGGGAGCAGCGCCACCTGGCCTGGTCAGCTGCCTGTGGCCAGCAGAGTGGCGATATGGGAAGAAGCATGCCGTCTGCTCAGAAGCAGGCTCTACACCGGCCTCCAGAGTCCCCTGTGTGTTCAAGGGAAAGACAAAAAAAGATACACTCCTCATTTTTTCAGTGAATGGATCAGTGGGACAGGAGCTGCGTTGACCCTTGGGCCCAATGACCAGGGGCTGACCACATGAGTGTCCAGAACCCACCTTCTGTTTCTTTGGCTGCACTGTGAACTTCAGCCTCCTTCCCCTCGGGCCTATCCTGAAGTGAGCTGTGGGGAATATTTTAGGTTACGTATTCCCAGGATGTGGCTGGGATTTAGCTCAGTTGGTAGAGCGCTGCTCTGCAGTCTCTGAGGTCCTGAGTTCGATTCCCAACACCATAAAAAAACGGGAGAAGGATGTGGCAATCCACTCCTGAGGCAATCGTGAAACAGTCAGCCATTGAAAACCCTATGAGGGTCGTTATGAGTCAGACACGCCTCCACGGCACTTAACAACAACAACATTCCCAGGCCTCCTCCCCCGTGACTGCTGGGTCATTGTTGTCATCTCTGATTATGAATACAAGGAGCGCCTCAGTGGCCAAGCCCAGCATGGTGGTGCATGTCTTCAATTCCAGCATTCAGAAGACCGAGGCAGAAGGATCATGAGCTTGAGAGCAGCCTGGGCTAAAAAGAAAGACCTTGTATGGAAAGAATAAATCAATAAATGAAGTCAGTGTGCATCCTAGGGATGTCCAAGAAGAATACCTCATCCCATTTTATCTGCCACAGCAAGAACAGGTTCTCATTCAGTAATTCTTCAATGGCTGTCATTTTCTTAGGACTGTCATGATTTGGGCCATATCCCAAATTGCATTTATTCCATATTTTTTATTGAATTGATTTTTTAAGAGGAAAAGCAGCATATTTGTTGGAAAGGAAAAATTTTCTGTCGGTTCTCAACCTGGAAAACTAATATTATATGCCATAAATAGACGATGCTTATAAAAGTAAGCACAATGGAAGTTCATGATGGATTAAACTCAAATGTTTTACTCTGTTCCCTCTTAAAACTATTACAAAATGATAGTTAAGGAATAGAAAACAAAAGGATTAAACTCATAGGACCAAGAAGAACAAATGAATCACCGATAGCAATAGAGAGATGTCAACAGAATTTTGGAGGCTAGTAGATTGTTTCGGGATTGCCTCGGGAGTGGCTTGCCATGTCCTTCTCCCATTTTTGTGGAGTTCAATTCCCAGCACCACAAAAAATGGGAGAAGGACATGGTAACCCACTCCCAAGGCAATCCCGAAACAATCAGCCATTGAAAACCCTATAAGGGTCGCTATGAGTCGGACATGACTTGACAGCACCAAACAACAACAACAACAACAAGTAAAAAGGTGGGTTAGCATCAGTCAATATCTAGGTCTGGGAGAAAAAGGAGCAAAGATGTGAGCTGTGCTGAGCAGCGATGCCTTGGAAGGCCCCCTGGGTAGGGTTAAACCCAAGAGCAGTGATGGGAATCTGAATTGGCATCCGTCAGATCCCTAACTATCCTCTCTCACCATCCCCAGACATAGACCCTTCTTCTCCCTCCCCAGAGGAAGATGAGATGTCACTAATCAAGGACATCAGTTCTTCCATTGCCAATAATATTTGTGACACATATGGTAAAAATCGAATATGCAACTGTGTTAGTTAACTTGTCACGGTGGCAGGAAAACCAACTGAAAAAAAATTACAGAGGAAAAGGTTTATTGGGAGCTCACAGTTAGAAGATCGGTCCATATGGCAGCAAAGCATGGTAGCAGGGCAAGCATTTAGGCAGGAGATCAGGCCTGTGGCAGACGATCTCACAGCATCAAGGGACAAGAGGCAGAGAGCTTTCTGGAATTGTAGGTCCAGGCAAAAACCTTCAAAGGCTTGCCCCCAGGGAGCCACTTCCACAAAGCAGGAGTCCAACCTCCCAAAAATCTATGACCTCGAGAAATAGTGCCACAAGATGAGAACTGAATGTTAAAGGACATGACCTTTGAGGGATATTTTATATTCAAATCATGACATTAACTAACCACAATGATAAATCCTCAATATCTTATTGCTTGAATGTCACTGTTCTGAACCTATAAGAAGTTGGCCTGCATATTCTCAAATGATAAGGCCCAAGGGACACCAGTGGGCACTGCAGCTTCTGCTATACTCAGACAAGAAAATATCCATGAAATGGAAACGCAAAACTATAAAAGGGAACACTTGGAGAATAAGAAAAAGATTTAAAATAGAGGTGAACAGAAAAAAGATAAGAAAATAAGTGGATTATTTCAGGTTAGCAATTTCAATAATAGACATTTCAGGGAAGAAAAAAAATAGAGGATACAGGGAGGAAGAAGTTAGTAAAGAAATAATGCAAGAAAATTTCCCAGACACTGAGGATGTTGGTGCTCTGAATGAAAGCTCCCATTAAGTATGTAATGGAATGAATGAACAACCAACCACATGTATAAAGAGTTGAGAATAAGTTAGGCAAGAGACTTTTCCTAAACAATGCCAGAAACCAATGGAATAAGGCAAAAAAAAATTTGTTTATCTATTTTTGCGGTACTGGGGGTTGAACCCAGGGCATTGCACTTGCATGCTCTGCAAGTGCTATACCACTGAGCTGCACCGCCCAGCCCTTTTTTTTTTTTTTTTTTTTTTTTTACTTTTTGAGACAGGGTCTCGCTAAATTACACAAACTGCCTTTGGTCTAGAACTTGTGATCCTCCTGCCTCTGCCTCCCGAGCCGCTGGGATGACAGCCTGCACCACCATGCCTGGCTGCAAAAATTATTTTTAATTTTTGGGAAAATTACTTACTCTGACTCTTGAACTTTATACACAGCCAAGCTTTCAATCCAATCCAATGGAATAATAAACACTTTTTTAGGTATGTAAGGTGTTGAAAATTTGTCTCTGAAGAACCCTTTCTCGGGAACATATCAGAGGATGCGCTCCACCAAAACAAAGGAGTAAATCAAGAAAGATGAAGACGTGAGCTGCGGGACACAGAGGCTCCTGCCCAGGACGACAACAGAGGGAAGCCACTGGTGACAGCTGTGTTGGAGCATCGAGATCTGGAGAGGCAGTAGGATGGGTGGCTTCAGGAGGGATGTCTTTGGGAAAAAATGGAGCTGACAGATTAACTGACAGGTGTGGCCGGGTGTAAAATTGGATTGAAGGCTTTTGTACAGAGCTATTGGAGGGTGTGGGAAGAGTCACACAGACGGTCAAAGAGAGCCAAGCCAAAAGAGGCTGGGATCAGCCAAGAAAGACATCGCCGGACACTCGCCAGTGAGGCTGGGAATAATATTTTCTCATCGATGGCATCTAACAACCACAACAACGACATAATAACAAAACGCTAAATCTGGATTTGATAATAAAAATTTGACAACTAATCTCTGGTGGGAAGTTGGAGGGAGGGAATGAGTGTAGAGAGACACAGCTACTCTTCATTCATATTTGGAAATTAATCCTTTCTTCCTGTTGTATATTAAAATCAGGAAACGGAAACATAAGTATGGCCCTTAAAGGTACAGAAGGAACAAAACTGGAAGAGACAGCTCTAAGAATGGATAGGAGTCAGTTCAGGAAGTTGGCCTTCTGGGGGCAGGGAGAGGAGAATGAGCAGGGGCCTGGTGTTGATGATAAACTTTGTTCCTTATGAGTCTTCTACTATTATTCAGCTATGGTTTAAACAACGATCACCAATATCTCATAAAATTTTTTTAAATGAGTTGAAATTAGTACAATTGACATGAAAGAACATGACTAAAGTTTGGCTAGCTATTGCTGCGTGTTCAAAGCGCTGAGCCTAACGCTGGCGCTCTATGGAAAATTGGCAAAGATAGGAGGTAGTGAAGACAAGCCAGCCCCAATGGAGAGTTCTCCCAGGCAGAGGATCAGAAAGACAGACAGAAAGAGAGCACAAGCTGGTTCCCCAAATTGTACCAGTACCACCTGGGGCCAAGGGAAAGCCACGGTGATTGGGTCCCAGGACAAGAGAGAGCCAACCTGAAAGAGTTTATGCAGTGGCTCACGGCCGGGAGCTAAGTTCAGAATTTATTGAGAACAGGAAATTTGGTTTAAAGAGGGTCTCTCAATGTAAGCACCTGATTAGAAGGGGTAAGGGTCCCAGTTCGTTAGGTCAGGATGGGTGGAAACAACAGAGCAAGGATTTGGAAAGGATGAATTCAAAGGAATCTCAAGGCACCACCTGTACCAATGTTGCCATTGAAAAATTGATGGCTGTTTGGGGAGGTTCCTGGAATGAACAGTCAGACCATTGGGTCTCCCAGGGATGGTGCTGGAAAAGTCGAGTCAGGATAATGGAGACAGTGGAACAGAAAGTCGTGTGGATGCAGAGATAAAGGTGGGTCCCCAGGATTGGGCTGAGTATTGTTGTTGTTGTTGTTGGGTGCCGTCGAGTCATCTCCAACTCATAGCGACCCTCATAGGGTTTTTAATGGCTGACTGTTTCGGGATTGCCTTGGGAGTGGGTTGCCACGTCCTTCTCCCATTTTTTCATTGCTGGGAATTGAACTCGGGACCTCAGAGACTGCAGCTCAGCGCTCTACCAACTGAGCTAAATCCCAGCCCCTGGGCTGAATATAGGGGTGGCAAAGAACAAGGAATAATGGACCAACGTTTGCTGATGCCACCTCTGTATATTATCTATACCCAAGGTAGCTTGGGCCATGTTTTGTGATAAAAATGAGCCTCATAGCAAACAAAGTGTTACTGTTGGGGAAAACGAATTATTCTCTGATAACTATTAGACCTTACAATGTGAGATGTGAGCCTAGGTGACCTTAGTTTTCTTACTTTTCTTTGGAGAAATAGCACATGAGTGGCCTCAGGACAACTGGACCCAACCATGGTGCTGAGGAAGAACCCATGCACTTAGGGTCAGTTCCCAGCCATATAGGCTGGCTGCAGAAAGCCATTGTTCCTGCCCTCCCCGCCATTGCAAGTTTCCAGTGCCCTAAAAATGTGAGGCATTTCATTTTCGTTTTGTATAAAGAGGGTACACTGCTTAGAAATTTTTTGTTTGTTTCAGTACTGAGGGTTGAACCCAGGGCCTCCCATGTACTTGGCAAGTGCTTTACCACTGAGCTGCACCCTTAGCCCATTTTTTATTTTTTATTTTGAGACAGTTTCTCACTAAGTTACACAGGCTGTCTCTGGCCTCAAAGTCACGATCTTCCTGCCTCCACCTTCCGAGTTATTATGATTACAGGCATGTGCCAACATTGTTGTTGTTGTTAGGTGCTGTGGAGTCGGGATCCGACTCATAGAGACCCCACATACAACAGGCAAAACACTATTGTCAGTGCTTCTCTGCTGTTCATAGGGTTTTCAATGGCAGTTTGATTTTTGGAAGTGGGTTTCCAGGTCCTTCTCCCAAGCCTGCAGCATCTGATGTTCCCAGGTGGTCTCCCATCCAAGGACTAACCAGGCCCAACCCTGCTTAGCTTCTGAGATCTGATGGGATCGGATGCCACAGGGCTATAGCTGCACCATTCAGGATTTTTCAGTTTTACAGTCATACAAACATGTGCCTGCCCATTCAACCATTCTATATTCCACTTTGAGTAAAATATTTGGTGTATTACCTAAGTGCACAACACTTAATAATACAGGCTTTGTGATAGAGAATTTTGTCCAACTGTAGGCTAATGTAAATGTTCTGAGCACATTTAAGGTAGAAGAGGCGAAGATGTGATGTATTAAATGCATTTCTGACTTACTATGTTTTCAACTTATGATGACTGTATCTGGAAGGGACCTCATTGTAAATTGAGGAGTATCTGTACATATTTTTAAATCCACTGAAAAACTCTGGCCTGCAGCTGTACTGCTGTGTCATCTGATCCCGTTAGATCTTGGAAGCTAAGCAGGGTCGGGCCTGGTTAGTACTTGGATGGGAGACCGCCTGGGAACACCAGGTGCTGTAGGCTTGGGAGACAGACCTGGCAACCCACTCCCAAAAATCAATCAGCCATTGAAAACCCTATGAACAGCAGAGAAGCACTGACAATATGTTTCGCCTGTTGTACATAGGGTCATTATGAGTCAGACACCGCCTGGAAGGCACCTACCACCACCATCAACAACAAAAGACTTTGAATGCCACCCACTGGAAGTGGCCACATTTGCCACCTGCACTTAGTATGTCCCAGGATGTTTCTCCTCACCTTAGCAGCCCAGCCCACGCTGACGGCCAGGACATCCGTCACCAGGGCTTCAGCGAATCCTCAGTCTGGGGGTTGGGTGTGGGTCCCACGGCTTCTCAAGCGCTGCCCGTCCCTCTCACGCGCCTGCTCTTGAAATCCCCTCCCGCCTGGAGCGGGCTGCGGTGTGATGTTCTTTCTCACACACAAACTTTACTTTCTGATGAAAATACAAGGGGGGAGGAAGGGCAAGAAAATCGGGAAATGAACGTGAACACAGTGGTCACCTGTGTCTTTTACGGGAGAGGGACTGTGCACTTGGAATTTGTCCCTCCGGGTCAAAGAGTCAGCCAAAGGTTTAACTATCTGGAAGTTTTGCAAAGTTTGCGTCAGGATAGGTGGAAGAAACGTCCTGGGTGGTAGTGAACAGGTGACTGGTTCTTCTGCGGTGACCACACATCTGCCCACACATGCTGAGTGGGCAGCAATGTTGGCCCCAACCTGTCATGACCCTTGGGCCCCATCCTCCCTGTCCACTGATCTCCTCTTTCCTGTGCTACTATTTTGTTGTTGTTGTTTGCCTGATGAAGAAAGTCCCCAAGGGGAAGTGTTCTGCTGATGCAAGGTTGGTGAGTCAGAAACCAGTGGAAGTGCTAACAGGTATCAGAATTGATGAGTTCAAAACTGGGTTTGAGCCAGGCGTGGCGGTGCAGGCCTGTCATCCCAACGACTTGGGAGGCAGAGGCAGGAGGATTGCAGGTTTGAGACCAGAGGCAGTCTGTATAACTTAGCGAGACCTTGTCTTAAAAAAAAAAGGGCTGGGGGTGCAGCTTAGTGGTCCAGCACTTGCAGAGCATGGAGGCACGAGGTCCTGGGTTCAACCCCCAGTACCACACACACACACACAAAAAGCAACTTGGTTTGAGCAGTGGAGACAAGGTCTCAGTAGGTGTATTGCAACAAGGGAGGAGTCCTTTGAAGGAGATGACGGAAGTCCAAACACGTAGAAATAAGTGCATGACTATTTATAAATAAATCCTCCTTTGGGGAGGTTGTCCCTCTTCATAAAACCGAGTCAGGTTACTTCAGAAACAGTCTGAGAGCGGGACTGTGCCTTGCGTGTCTGTGGAGGCCATAGCTCCCCTTCTCCCGACTTCCTGGGAGCAGGCTGCCGAGGCCCCTGTCTGGCCACCTCCTCTTCCCTCCCATGTCACAGGAATGTGGATAAAGGCACCAGGCTGGGCAATTGTTAAGCCAACTCTAAAAGTGGGTGATGAAGGCAGTTTTCTCAAAAACAGCCGCTAGGTTAGCATTGCAATCCTCATCCTCTCCATTTGCTTTTTCCTCAAAAAAACAAAAGAAAGAAGCAGTAACATCAGGCACAGAGGCTGCAGTGCAGCCCTGCAGTGAAGTTTCTGTCAGATTCCAGCTAATGGAGACTTTTTAACTCACCCACGAAGGGCTAAGGGAAAAGGTCTGGGACCGCTCTGATGCCTTCAGCTACTGCTTGGAAAAGCAAAATGAATAAAAAACAAGCCACCACCAACAACGACAACAAATCCAAAGGGCAAACAAGAAGACTTGACCTTTATTTAATTTTTTTCAAAGCCTTGACTTTAAAAACAAAGTCAGGTTTGGTTTTGAATGCTGGCCTTGGGGGCCAAGCCAAGGTGGGGCTTCGGGCAGGGTTGCGGGCCGCCTAGCCTGGAAGTCCCACAGGGCGGGGCTGACTTGCTCACCTCCCCCAGCCCCACCTTCCCATTCCACCGCCCTGTTCCCAGAACAAGACAGGAGATTTGTTACCGCTGATGTGTGGCCGGTCGGAATGAAGGGGGCTTTTCATTAACAAAGTAGCAGGCCGGTGTCATCTTCCCCTGGGTCGGAATCATTCACTATTAGCACAATGTGTTATTATTGTATTTTTAATTGAAATGTAAATTCTGGGAACACTGTGACCCAATTTACTCTCAGGGAAAAAAAGGGCAAAATTCTCATTTTCAAGGCTGTAGAAATGCAAGTTAGTGTTATTAATGATTAAGCTCTTTTTCCTTCCCCCCTGCCGAGAGGTGGGGGCGGGAATGGGACCTTCTTACCCAGGCACAATGGTAACTTTACCCCATCCTCTGCGCACATTTGATCGGGAAGGTAGATGGTTGGGGGACGCGCAGATCTTGCCCCCAGCCCTTCTGGGGTTCACACCTGGGCCGGGAAATGGCCAGGGTAGACAGATGCCGTTTCAGGTTTTAAATGACCGCAGTGATTGATGTACGATTAAACGATTGATTTAGAGGGGAGATTCCTGTCCCATCTATTGCAAAGAAACTCTCTTTGTAAAAACAGAACCCGGTGGAGACAGGATGATTCACTGGTTCACTCAAACTGTCCGGAGCATGACACACTCCCACCCTGCTGCCTGGGGTTTCTAGAACTTCCACGAGAGTTCAGAGGGCAATGAGTATTTGCAGGATGGATTCTCCTCGCCCAGGGAGAAGAGAACATTCACTCTGCCCAGAGATGCTTACTGAGCACCTACCAAGTGCCAACCACTTCAAGATGGACAGAAAGGGAAAGAGGAACGCTTTTTAAGTACCTCTGGCTTCCTACCCAAGTCATGCCGTTGTTAGGAGCTGTGGAGTTGGGTCAGACTCAGGGCGACCCAATGTACAACAGAACGAAACACTCCCCGACACTGCGCCATGCCCTGCACTATGTCAGTGCTTCTCCGCTATTCATACGGTTTTCAATGGTGGGTTGTTTCGGGAGTGGGTTGCTGGGTCCTTCTCCCTAGCCTGCAGCACCTGATGTTCCCATCCAAGGACTAACCAGGCCC
>VMDO01016158.1:0-48761 GCA_007922755.1 Pedetes capensis | reverse complement strand
TTTTGATGATGAATGCAACCCCATTTCTCTTTAGTTTATCATTCCCAGCATAGTAGACCATATGACTGTCTGACTCCAAATGGCCTATGCCAGTCCATTTTAGCTCACTGATGCCTAGAATGTCAATGTTTATGCGATCCATTTCTCTTTTAACAATTTCTAACTTGCCTAGATTCATACTACGTACATTCCATGTTCCTATTATTAATGGATGTTTACAGTTGTTTCTCCTCACTTTGAGTCGTGTCACATCATCACGTTGAGCACCCTGGGGTTTTACTCCATTTCCCTCATCACGGTATACTCTACTTGGAGGAGGCAACTCTTCCCCGGTAGTCTTTTGAGTGCCTTCCAACCTGGGGGCCTCATTTTCAGGCACTATATCTGACAGTGTTTCTTTGCTAACCATAGGGTTTTCAATGGCTAGTTGTTTCAGGAGTGGCTCGCCAGGTCCTACTCCCTATATATGGTATATATGGGATACACACACACACACACACACACACACACACACACACACACACACACACACACACATATATATATATATATGGTAGAAATTCATATATTTCTCTGCAGTTTTTCACTAAAATATAACATAATAGCACATTGAGATTTGAGTGTGGAAATTGTAATATTAACTAAGACTTTTCCCATAATCAACTTAGATGTGTACCTTGCCATTTTTTCACTCTCCTATATATTTGAAGGGCTGAGATCTGGCTTAATTGGTAGAGTGCCACTCTGCAGTCTCTGAGGTCCTGAGTTTGATTCCCAGCACCACAAAAATGGGAGAAGAATGTGGCAATCCACTCCCAGAGTAATCTTGAAACAATCAACCATTGAAAACTCTATGAGGGTAGCTATGAGTTGAACAGGACTTCATGGCACCCAATAACAACAACAACGTATATTTGAGAGGTTTACTCACATATATATGCCTGCAGCTTTAGCCCTGTGGCATCCAATCCCTTCAGATCTCAGAAGCTAAGCAGGGTTGGCCCTGGTTAGTACTTGGATGGGAGACCGCTTGGGAAGACCAGGTGCTGTAGGCTTGAGAAATGGACCTGGCAGACCACTCCTAAAAATCAATCTGCCATTGAAAACCCTATGAACAGCAGAGAAGCACTGACAATAGTATTTCCCCTGTTGTACATAGGGTCAGTATGAGTCAGATACCCACTCGATGGCACCTAACAACAACAACTCACACATATAAGGGATGCTTAAATAGAAAACATTTTGGGAAAAATTTAAATGCCTGTTTGGGAAAAATTTAAATGCCTGTTTTTAATTGTAAATGAATTTCATGATGCACTTTTTATAAATTATTACTTTTAACTGACTGCTTCCAAGAAAGCTTTGCAACACCAATTACATGGACACTGTTTCTCATGTACAGTGTACTTTGTGTGTGAGAAAGACTCAGATAGAGCAAGCGAGAGAGAGTGAGCGAGAGAGAGAGAGAGAGAGAGAGAGAGAGAGAGAGAGAAGGACCTTGAAGTCAGCTAATTTCTCTTTAAGACTCACATCTGGAGTGACTCAGGAATATACTTACTCTGAGCTGAGAATATAAACACTTCCTTCCTTGCTTCCTCTTCCTATTTTTCCTTTGCCTCCTCCCCTCTTTCTCTTCCTGCAACAATCTAGTGTAGATCTAAGCTAATTGTTTCTTCCCATGACCACAAATACAAGCACAAAACACAAAATGCAGTCACAGTCCTGGAAGTAAAATGAATCTTGCACTTGCCAAGAGACTATTTTATCAGTCTTCACAAAGGTAGTGTAAATTACAAGAGTGATCTAAAGTCTTTTTAAGGATAAGACATTGATTTTGCAAATTATACTCTGTTTAGGTGTGAGTATATTTATTTTGAAGACTGCTTATAATAGAGCAGGATTGCTGGAAGGCACTTTGGAGATAGCCATCATGACTGCACGTTACCAGGAAGGAACTCAATCCTTGATAGGGTAGGACACTTAACTACTGAGCAGCATTTATGAAGCCTGAGAAAACCTATATCCCAGACTTTTTTATTTTTATAATAGCACATTGATTAAAGTTCTTGTTTGTATTTTAAATCAGCAAATTCTTAGAAAGTTCAATGAGCATCAATGTTGAAAAGTGAAAATCAGCCATAGAAATCATAAATTTCAATGTTTGAATGCTTTGATATAAAAACAAATGGTAGAAAGGTAATATGGCAAATTGGATGCTGTTGTACACACCTTTAATCCCAGTGCCTTGGAAGGCTAAGGCAAGAGGATTCTAAGTTTCAGGCCCTGGGCAGCCTGTGCAACTAAGGGAGACTCTGTCTCAAAAACTAGAAAAAAAATTATGAAAAGGGCTGGGGATGGGGTGTGGGTTAGTAGGGAATTGCTTGCATAACATGCATCAGGACCTGAGTTCAAACCCCAGTGCAGGAAAAAAAAAAAAAAGGAAAATAAAAAGAAAGAATGAATGAATTTTGGCAACAAGTAAGATTTTTGGATATAAGGACTTTGATTCAGTACTTGTCTAGGGCCACTGATGAATAACCTAATAATATATGAAAAAATATAACAGAAAATCTATGACTAGTTATCATCATCAAAAGCTTCTGGGCGAAACTCATTGATCAAAATAAAACATTTAGGTAAATAGCAATATTAAATCTGAAAATTATACTCCCATTTTATTTTCAAATAAGCATGCCATCTATAACATTCAAGAGGACTAGAATACAATATCAAATTACCCATTTTACCATATATTCAAAAAATCTTAATATTATATATTTAAATTTTGCAGACATCCAATGATACCTTTGAAATTCCCCTCATGTTAACGGGAAACATAGTGTTAAGGAAGAGGCTCAATTATGAAGATAAGACGCGCTACTATGTCATCATCCAAGCCAATGTGAGTAGTCAAATTCTCTTACCTTCATCTGTGTACTTATGAAGTAAAGAATACATCTAAAATGTATTTGGTGTTCTTAGAGTGCTCAGTGTGATAACTTCCTCAATAGGGCAATTCTACCCCTGGTAGAATGTATGTATCATATGCTTGTAAGTGGGGAAGTGGTTGTGAAGTGGCTGGGGGGATTGTTTCCACTCACCACATTCTTCCTCCTCTAAATTACCTTCTAGTTTACTATACACACTGCAACAATTTGTTTTTAGCACATACTGAAGTAGTTCTCAAAGTCTAAGCCACCAAGCAACTGTAGCAGTGTCATTCTGGAGGCCTATTAAAAACACCGATCTCTAGATCCTACCTTAGAATTTTTTGAGTAAAAATCTCAGAGGATGGAAGTGAAATATCTGTATTTTACTAGATATGTAAAAGTCATTTTCTATACTTTTAGATTTCAACCTACTTAAACCACTGTCAGAAATAACTCCAACCCTGACTTATCCTCCCTTTTGCTTCCTACTTATATATGCTGTTATTGTTGTTGTTAGGTGCCGTCAAGTCGGTATCCGACTCATAGCGACCCTCTGTACAACAGGGGAAACACTATTGTCAGTGCTTCTCTGCTGTGCATAGGGTTTTCAATGGCAGGAAATCATAATT
This sequence comes from Pedetes capensis, assembly GCA_007922755.1. NCBI lineage: Eukaryota > Metazoa > Chordata > Mammalia > Rodentia > Pedetidae > Pedetes > Pedetes capensis. The sequence goes on along the minus strand of VMDO01016158.1, from coordinate 45,202 downwards.
TTAAAACTTTTTTTTTTGCTCTGGCAGTCTCTTGGGCATTTTTGTGGGGAGTAAGACTGAAATGTAATGATGGTGATTGATGGTTTAAAGAAACTAATATTTATAGATTAGTTTTGAAATACTTAAAATGTAACCATTTGGAACTATGAAATATACTAGTCTATCTATTGGAATCCTGTGGCCATACCACTGTGGCAACAGATGCCATCAGATCTCAGAAGCTAAGTAGGGTCCAGCCTGGTTAGTACTTGGATCAGAGAACACCTGGGAACACCAGGTGCTCTAGGCTTGGGAGAATGATCAGGCAACCCACTCCCAAAAAATAATCAGCCATTGAAAACTCTATGAATAGAAGAGAAGCATGACAATAGTGTTTCCTCTGTTGTGCACAGGGTCACTATGAGTTAGATACCGCTTCCACAGCAAGTAGCAACTACAGCAACAATCTACTGGAAAGCATAAAACTTGAGATAAATTAGATAAACATCTCACAGAGCACTAAAAGAAAACCTTCAAAAAAGAAAAACTCCTCACTTCTAAAATGATTTAGACTAAGGCAATTTTGGTGTTGCTGCTGAGTCATCTTATTCTTCTCCCTCTCACCTCCTCCCTCCTCCTCCTCCTCCTCTTTTTTTTTTTTTTTTTTTCCTTCTTGGAATCTAACAGAATCAGGTTACTAGGATTATTTTTTTTAAATCTCAGTCAGTAATATTCTGTCCATCACTGGTGAGCATAAGCAAAAGGAATATATGTGTGCTCTTTGGTAAGTGAATTACGGTCAAAAAATTCAGGGCAACTCTAATTATGTTGCATTTTTGCCCTTTCTCTACTGCAAACACCTGGTAAGCTAATGGCATAGTATTTAATATATGTATCTATGAATGAGTCTATGAAGTGCTTCTAGGCATTTTGCTAAACTGCAAGCTAATAATGAATATTTAAATGCTTCAAGTCTATTCCAAGTCTTCTATGACATTGCCTCAAAAATAAATCAGAAAATAAGCATGTCTGCTTGATTCTCATTTTAAAATCAGGTGTTGTATAATTTCATGTTATTTGTTAGAATCCACATCTTTGCTGGCCTCATCTCACATGACCAATAATTACTGTGTACACTGCTAAACATAGAATAGATACTCAGTGGTGGTAGTTGTTGTTAAGTGCTGTTGAGTTGAGTCCAACTCATAAAGAACCTACATACAGCAGGTAGAAACACTTCCTGATTCTCTGCCAGGCACATGATCTATTTTATGTTTAAGCCCATTGTTATAGACACTGTTTCAATACATTTGGTAGAGGGTTTTCCTTTCTTTCACTGACCTGCCACTCTTCCAAACATGATATCTTTCTCCAGGGATTGGTCTCTTCGGACTACATGTCCTAAATATGTAAGACGTAGTCTAGCCATTCTTGCTTTCAAGGAGGACTCTAGGACAGATCTATTGGTTCTTTTGGCAGTCCATGGTATATTCAATATTAGTCTCCAGCACCATAGTTCAAAAGCATCAATTCTTTTCCTGTCTCCCTTGTTCAAAGTCCAGCTTTCACAACCATATGATATGACTGAAAATGCCATGGTATGAATCAGGCATACCTTCTTCGTCTTCAATGTGACATCTTTACCTTTCTTTCTTTCTTTCTTTCTTTCTTTCTTTCTTTCTTTCTTTCTTTCTTTCTTTTTCTTTCTTTTTTTTTTTGTGGTACTGGGGGTTGAACCCAGGGCTTCGTGCTTGTGTGCTTTGCAAGCGCTAGACCACTGAGGGGCACCCCCAGCCCCCCCCCCTTTTTTTTTACTTTTCTGAGACAGCCTCTTGCCAAATTACACAGACAGCCTCTGGTCTCCAACTTGTGATCATCCTCCTGCCTCTGGAGCCACTGGGATTACATGTGTGCGCCACCATACCCTGGTGATATTTTTACTTTCAATATTCTAAAGAGATCTTTTGCCACAGCTTTTCCCAGAGCAACGTGTCTTTTGATTTCTTGACCGCTGCTTCCATGGGTGTTGATTATAGAGCCAAGCAAAGCAAAATCATGGACAGCCTCAAACTTTTCTCCTTCTATTGTGAAGTTGCATACTGACCCAGTTGTAAGGATTTTTGTTTTGTTGATGTGCAGTCGCAATCCAAGCTGAAGGCTGTGATCTTTGATCGTTATCAGTAAATGTTTTAAATCCTCTTCATTTTCAACAAGTAGAATGTGTTACCTGCATAACTAAGTTTGTTAACAAGTTTTCCTCCAATCCTCATGCTGCGTTCTTCCTCATAAAGTCCAGCTTCTTGGATTATTTGCTCAGCATGTAAATTGAAGAGATATGGTGAAAAGACAGCCCTGATGCACACCTTTATCAACTTCATTCCAGGCAGTGTGTCCTTGTTCTATTCAAACAATTCAATGGTAGTTAGCAGCATTTTTCCCAAGATCAAACAAAGAATAATCATGAATTAAAATATTTTTAGTGAGAAACATTTTTAATTGGGATGAAGGAATTAATGTCTCACTCATCTAACCATTACAGGTGACTTATTGACTTAACATTATTACAATTTAAGTATTTGTAATTTTATACAACAATAGTTTGTGAAAGGGCTGGGGTTTAGCTCAGTTGGTAGAGGGCTGCTCTGCACTCACTGAAGCCCTGGTTTCAATCCCCAGCACCACAAAAATGGGAAAGGGACATGGCAGCCTACTCCTGAAACTACCCTAAAACAATTTGCCATTGAAAATCCTATGAATAGCATAGAAGCACTGACATAGTGCTGGGCATGTCACGTTGTCGGGGAGTGTTTCCTTCTGTTGTACGTAGGGTCATTATGAGTCATATCTGACTCAAAGGCACCTAACAACAACACGGTTTGTAAAGAGAGTGGATTACCACACTGAGCTAGTTATATCTGAGCTATTTATAAAAAGTAACTTTCTTTAAAAGTCTACTGGGCACCCATCTTATTTTGAAAAAAAAAATTGTTTTTCCTTGTAATGTATTGATGAAAATTTCAGTCTATTTAGTAAATGATTCATTGAAAAACAATATAGGTGCTCTTGGTATGTAAGATACCATGTTACAGTAAAATACTGAATAGTTTTACATTGAATTACTATCACATGGAGCCAGAGTATTGAAAGTCTTTCACAAAGATGCTAAGGGTTTGAACACCAAGTCATTACAAATCTCCCTTAGAGGCAATGACGCAATGCTCCAGCTAAGTCATATCACCCACTCTGCTTAATTAATAGTCATAAAGGCTTTCTTGATTCTGTGTTGAAGATCTATGCATTCTTTTGATTTTCTATATGTCAATGTTTAAGCTAGGTTCTTTATATCACCTGTAATTCCTTACATTTAGCCAAACTAATACTTATTAAGGGGGCTGGGATTTAGCTCAGTGGGTAAAGCGCTGCGCTGCAGTCTCTGAGGTCCCGAGTTCAATTTCCAGCTCCACAAAAATGGGAGAAGCACCTGGCAATCCACTCCCAAGGCAATCCTGAAACAATCAGCCTCATAGCCTATGAGGGTCGCTATGAGTAGGATACCGACTTGATGGCACCTAACAACAACAACAACAAATACTTATTAAACAAATAGTGTTTTATTTTGAAGGAAGACAATTAGTGCTTTCATTTTATCAAATGTTTAATGTTAGGAAATGTGTAAATGATGCATAAAATAACAACATACATTCAGTAATATAAATTAAGCAATTGTATTATTCTTCTTGGGCCACCATCACAAAATACCATAGGCTAGGTATCTTTTCCAACAGAAATTTATTTGCTCAGAACTCCAGATCAAAGTCTGGCAGAGTCTGATTCTTGGTAGCTTGGTAGGAGTCTCTTCCTAGGTTCTACATAGTCCTCTTCTCTCTGTGTGTTCACAGTGCCTTTCTTCTGTGTTCCTGTGGGGAGGAGATAAAACACTCTGATCTTTTTATGAGGGCACTACTCCTATTGTATAAGAGGCCATCTTTAATTATTTACTTACATAGCTTTACTTGGGGCTAGGGTTATATCATACGTATTTGGGGGGCATAATTCAATTTGCATAGCAGTTGAAGTTGAATAATATTTTAAAGAGATACACTTGCTCACCTATGGGAAACACTGCTTGGTTTAAAGTCAAGAAGGGTGTGCATCAGGGCTGTATTTTTTCATCGTACCTCTTCAATTTCTATGCTGAGCAAATAATCCAAGAAGCTGAACGTTATGAAGAAGTACTCAGCAACAGGTTTGAAGGAACACTCATTAACAGCCTTAGTTATGCAGATGACACAACTCTGCTTGCTGAAAATGAAGAGGATTTAATACATTTACTGATGAAAATCGAAGAACATAGCCTTCAGCATGGATTGTGACTCAACATCAACAAGACAAAAATCCTTACCATTGGGTCAGTAAGTAACCTCATGATAAATGGCAAAAAGGTTGAGGTGGTCCAAGATTTTGCTTTACTTGGTTCTACACCTATGGAAGAAAGAAGTCAAAAGATGCATTGCATTGGGAAAACCTTTTACAAAAGATTTCTTTAAATTATTCAAAAGTAAGGATGTCATATTGAAGACAAAGGTGTGTCTAACTCATATCATGATATTTTCAGTCACATAGTAAGGTTCTGGTTGCTGGACATTGAATAATAGAGACGTGAGAAGAATCGATACTTTTAAATTATGGTGCTGGAGATGAATATACCATGAATTGCCAAAAGAACCAAGAGATTTACCCTAGAAGAAGTGCAACCAGAGTGCTCCTTGGAAGCAAGGATGACTAGACTGCATCTTATATATTTTGGACATGTAGTCAGGAGGGATCAATCCCTAGAGAAGGATATCATGTTTGGGAGAGTGCCAGGGCAACAAAAAGAGAAAGGAAAACCCTTAACTAGATTGATTGATAAAGTGTATTCAAGAATGAGCTCAAACAAAATTAAGATCATGTACCTGGCACATAATTGGGGAGTTTTTCATTCTGTTGTACATAGGGTCATTATGCATGAACCCAACTAGATGATACCTAATAATAATAACTTAATGAAATGGAGCCTGCAGCCATAGACCTATGGCAACCCACCCCTCAGATCTTGGAAGCTAAGCAGAGTTGGGCCTGGTTAGTATTGGATGAGAGACTGCCTGGGAACACTAGGTGCTGCAGGCTTGGGAGTGGGACCTGGAAACCCACTCCCAAAAATCAATCTGCTATTGAAAACCCTATGAACAGCAGAGAATCACTGAATCCTGTTTACAACAGTGTTTCCTCTGTTGTACACAGGATTGCTCCGAGTCCCACACTGACTCTACGGCACCTAACAACAAAAACAATAAAAGGGAAAACTGTGGCAACCCACTCCTAAAGCAATCCAGAAAACAATTAGCCACTGAAAAACCTATCACGGTTACTATGTGTTGGACCCAACTCAATGGCACCTAATAACAAGTTAATGAAATATTATCTGACTTTTTGAGACAGGATCTCGCTAAATTACACAGACTGCCTCTGGTTTTGAACTTGCAATTCTCCTGCCTCCACCTCTGCTGGGATTACAGGCATGCGCCACTACACCTGGCTTTTATTATCTGATTTTAAATACATAAAATTTGAAAATGTTACCTTATTTTGAGAAAAGAAAATGAAATGGAGAAGGAAAATGAGAAAGTAGATATAAAGGACTTTCTTAGTAGCTTTTAATGTGCATCACACTCTCACAGCAGCAATGAATGAAAACACAAATTTAATGAAATTATATAACATGTTTGTGCAAAGAATTATGATTTATTTGTACCACTGACAGTTGAGAATGTATTTCTTACTATACTTGCCCCTGACCCAGTACATATGTGCTGATGGGAGCACACCAAAGCAGTAGCTCTGCAAAACAGCTAAGGAAAGAGGATTATGTAACAATGGAGAGGGAAGGCTTCTTCCAGAAAAGCAAATGGATTTCCAGGGAAAAAAGGAGAAGTTATGAAAGTTTATAGTATAGTCTTTGCCAGTTTTTGTTGTTGATATTTGACTTATTGTTATTCTGTTTTTATTCCCATAAAATTCCCTGCATGAGGGGATTCATGGCAGTGTTGCTCTCCAAAGTGCCTATTTCTAGTGAAATAAGAGAAGTTCAGAGAAGTTTTCTGTTTGTCTACTGAATCTCAAGTATCTTAAATTTAACATTATCCTCATGCAAAATCTTGGAGCTTAGTGGGATTACACATTTTGAAAATTTAAGCATTACTTTTTTGCCATGATTTGATAAAAATCTATTGCATAATGAGTCCAAATATCAAAGAGAACTAAAAATAGAAAGTTATTACTTAGAAAATAGAAAGTTATTACACCAATAGAGATATCTTCTTTCTAAGACATTGCCTTCAATCATTTTTTTAGAAGCTCTCTGATCAACCATATTTGGAAAGAGCATAACTGTAATGTAGTATTTTTCAAAGTTTAATAAAGAAGGACTTTTTAAAAAATTGGTAGGCAAATCTTAATATCTATTAAATGTCATACAGGAAAACATTATTCAAAAAATATGAAGTAAAATAAGTCTCTTAGTATAATTCCCTTTTGAAAAATAATTGAAATAAATTTAGCCACTTTAAAGAGAGTAATTCAATGACATTTGGTGCATTCACAATGTTGTACAACCACCACTTCTATCAAGTTCCTAAACATTTTTGGTACTCCATGGACACCTGGCACCCCTTCATGAGTTATTCTTCTTCTCCTGTCCTCCAGCTTCTTCCAGCCACTGTTGATTTGTATACTGTCTCTGTGGATTTATCCATTCTAGATATTTTTTGTAAATTGAATCATAGGGCATATGATATTAATGGGATGCTTTCAGGGTCCATCTGTATTATAGTGTGTATCAGTAGTTTTCCCTGTGTGTGTACACACCACAATCTCTTTTTCCGTTCATTACTTACTGAATATTTGGGCTTTTGTCACCTTTTGGCCATTGTGACTATATCTTATGAATATATGTGCAAATAAAATTACTTTCTGGAAGTAGTACGAAATAGAAATTTAAAGAGATAAATAGTGATTTTTCAAGATAATAAAAAAATACTATGAACATAAAAGCATTTCTAGATTCTACCATTATGAACAGTGAACTCCTAACACTACTCTCAACAGGTATATTCTGAATGAGGATGCCTTTGATCCCATGTTCCTTCCTTGTGTGGTCCTGCCAAATATTCTTAAGATAAATAATGTAAATTTCTAATGGAATCATTCCACAGTCCCTAATATGGACTAGAGGCTACAATCATAGAGGGCATGGGTTTAGCTTATTGGTTGGTAGAGTGCTGCTCCACACTCTCTGAAGACCAGGTTCAATTCCCAGCACCACAAAAATGGGAGAATGACGTGGCAAGCCACTCCTGAAGCAGTCCTAAAATAATCAGCCATTGAAAACTATGAGCATTGCTATGATTTGGACTGGACTAGATGGCATCTAACAACAAAATATGGGCTATGGTTAGAACTTTCTTTTCAAGGACTGGAAAAAGAAAAACAAAAAAGAACTTACAATGTAGACACCTGACAAACACAACCTCAGATAAGCAGTTAAGGTTATCATCAATGACAGAACTTGAAGCAAGCCTCTTAAGAAGGTAGATTCCTACTCTCCTACACAGGCAAAATAGGAACTCCATCATCCTTGTCCATTAAACTTCAAAGGCAGGGATCCTGGGTCATTGAAAGAGACAGGCTGAATGGTAAAACTGCCAAAAGGCTGTTAAAAAGATTTCTATCTCAAATCATAGAGAAGGAATTTCCAGTTACAAAGTTTCTAAAGTAAATGCTCTTAGAAGAGAGGAATGACCTTTGTGGTTAAGACATCTGGATTTTGTAAGGACCAGAAGTGTGAGATGAAGGGTGAGAGGCACTAAGAAGTCGGTATGAAGCTCAACGGAGATAAGGGAGACACTAAGGCCACCAGCCTAAGTATCAATATTGTCTCTGTGTGAAAAATGTGTCAAACTAATGTAAGATGTTACTAATAAAGGAAACTAGGCTTGAGATATATGGGAATTCTCTGTACTATGTTCTCAATTTTCCCATAAATCTTAACCTTTTCCAAAATATTTTTAAAAAGTATTTTCAAAATTGCCACATTTCACAGCTATAGGTTCTAATAGTTATATACTTCCTTCTTATTCAACTTTGATGACAAAAAACATCCATTCATTCCCAGATCAGCTTTCCCAGTAAATTACTCAACTTAAAATTAGATTTCTATGTACAATCTGTTTCAAAAGTGACTCAATGAAGCAAATTCCTAAGGATGCAATAGACTCACTACAAAATTATGTTATCATTATTCTACTACTGGGAAAAGGTCTAACCTAGGCAAACTTAGCTACCATAACATACTTGATTTGGAAACAAGTTGGTTTCGTTTACATCCCACCTTCACTACTTCAGAATATTGGTTTAAACAAGTAACTTATCAATCATAATTAGACAAAATAGAAAAGAAGAAGGAAAAATTGCTACATTCTCCATGACATTAAAAGACACCTAGTTGCTCCATGCTTTTGTTTCCTCTTATAGGACCGTGCACAAAATCTGAATGAGCGGCGAACCACCACCACCACCCTCACAGTGGATGTCCTGGATGGGGATGACTTGGGTCCAATGTTCCTTCCTTGTGTCCTTGTGCCAAACACACGTGACTGTCGTCCACTCACCTATCAAGCTGCCATACCTGAGTTGAGAACTCCGGTAAATATATCTTTTACATTTTCTTTATTCCTTTAAAACCCAACAAGATCCTGTTGCAAAATTTTGCAGACATACTGATTGATAATAGCAAGACTCACTACAAGGCTGTTGAAAATATTTTTGTTTAAAAATATTCTCAGACAATTTGGGTAGATTTTGGTCACAGTGCAAAATCACATCATTTACAATGCAGAAGGTATATCATGGAGTAACAATCCCTCTGACACTGATTAGTTTATGTTTTCCACCAATAAATCACAGCAGAGCTCAGTTTCCAACATATTCTGGGAAACTCCAGGATTTCCCTAAACGTACATTCAAACATGCAGTCTTAAATGAAAGGAAACACAGTTAAACAGGACATTCTCTCAACCCATTAGAGTTCAGAAATGTTGGAGATTATCTTTGGCTGTTTGGAAGTAGGACTTAGCAAACCTGGAATTCAAATATCCAGCCCTTAAATATATGCTTTAAAGAAGCAAAAAGGTAATATGAATACATATTTTCTACACTCAATTCTAAAGGTTAAAAAATGCTACCAGAAATATGCCTGCAGTCGTAGCCCTGTGGCATCTGATCCCGTCAGATCTCAGAAGCTAAGCAGGGTCAGGCCTGGTTAGTACCTGGATGGTAGACAGCCTGGGAACACCAGAAATTGTAGGTTTGGGAGAAGGACCTGGCAACCCCCTCCCAAAAGTCAGTCTGCCATTGAAAACCCCAAACACTGACAATAGTGTTTCCCCTGTTGTACAGAGGGTTGTTATGAGTCGGATACCTAACAACACCTAACACCTAACAACAACAACAACCTGTCAGTTTGGAATTCAGACCTTGTACCTCTCTAGATGATGCATATGCATACCTGAGAATAAAGAATGGTAAGGTGAACAGATATCCTGCTGAGGCTAGAATAGCAATTTCTCTCCTAAAAGTGAACATATATGTATATGTTTATGCATGTATATATGTATGTATATGTATATATATTCATGCACATTTATATATAAAGAAACACTTATTATTTATATATACATAAGTTCTGTTTCAAAGAAGTTAAATTCTGTGAGTCAATTATTTAATGCTTTGGCTGTTTGTGTGGAAATATTCTAGCTCTCCAGGTTCCCTGCATAACTCTCAATGTCTGTATTTATTGGGAAACATTTAAAGTTTTTTTCTAAAAATATGTGAGAGCTGTCTGTATTTGAGATTTTTGAAGAATGAAACAGAAATATCTTCTCTTTCAAGTACAATAAATTACACAGCATTTTATTCACTTCACATAGTTACTATTCAGTATTATATCTGCAGTCTTTACTCATAGTAGATATTAAACATCTGAGAATTGCTTTGACTTTCACAAACAAAAATAATCACTGGTCTAATTGAACAACAAAAAAAAAGCTGGAGAGAAAAATCATCATGAATATTATGATATATATTGGATGAAGACAATGGTATGGATTTTCATCTAAGTGAAGGGATTGTGAAGACAGGAAAGGTGATCAGAACTGGTCTGAACAAATAAATGTAGATTACCTGAATTTGTATGTCATGATCTTGTTTCATGAATCCCAGTTAGAAAACTATTAAGGACAGTAAACATTAAACTATTCTTTGTAAAGTTTAATGGAAATGATGAAAAACAATTTTAGTGTTATGTTTCTGGGTTAATTTATGTAGCTAGAATATCATTAAGATTCCAAGGAAAGGGTGTATTATTATCACAATAATTAAATTCAATGGAACAGTCTGATGGCTCTTTAACAGGATTTGGTGCTTTGAGGAAAGTAAAGGAAGATGGAGGCTGCCGCTTGAGGAAGATTCTTTCCTTTCTGTTCCAGATTACTGACTCAAAATCTTTCATTCTTACAGAATTTGGAGTAATAAGATGAATCATGATAATGGCTAACAGCTATATAAATTATCCAGTTTATCATGAACTGTGCTAAGATCTGTACAAAAATTAACTGGTTGAGTATACACAAGATGCTTTTGCAGAGATGCCACCATTAAGCAAATTTTACAGATGAGTTCTTAAAGGTAGAATTTATGTAACTTCCCAGTCATACAACTAATAAATACATGTGTGTATATAACTAATAATAATTTCAATTTTAAGAGTAAATAAAGTAAATCTACCTTTAGGACTGGCTGTACATATAAAAATACAGAAGAGTCACCTGGTTCTCACAGCCTGAGTTTAGTTAAAAATGAATTCTGTATGTGTACAGCATCATGCTTGACATGCCTTTGATTCACTCTCTCCATTGTAGCACTGTAATATTCATATTTTGAATATCAATATACAGGAAAGAAAGTCCAAGAATAAAAGTTATTCAGTCTTCAATTGATAAGGGTATTCCATTAGTCAAAGCTGACTATTTTCGCAAAAAGAGAATGATAGGGCCCAGTCACAACATTCCTTATGCACTGAATCCCTTGTAAGATAGTGTTTCAATCCATACAATTTTAAAGAGCTTTTCAATTCCATTTGCAGAATAGAAGAGCTTATGTGCACATGGTTATGCATAAGGGTTTGTTTCACAGAGGGAGAGAATCTTTGGGAAGAGGAGACATTGAGCCACTGGGAAATTATTTAGAAATAATCTATTTAACAAAAACATACAATGCTAAAAAACATGGTACTATATTTTACCTGTCTGCTGCCATACCACTGTAGTGTCTGATCAATCAAATTTTGGAAGTTAACCAACGTCAGACAGAGTTACTTGGATGGGAGACCACGGGAACAACAGGTGCCGCAGGATTGGGAGAAGGACCCAGCAGCCCCCTCCCAAAAAACAATCAGCCATTGAAAACCCTATGAATAGCAGAAAAGCACTATCAATAGTGTTTCCCCTGTTGTCTCTTGGGTCCCTATGAGCCCAACACCAGCTCGATGGCACCTAACAGCAACAACAACATTTTGTCTACTAGATGTCAGATATTAAAATAAAAGATCAAACCAAATTATGCATAGGATATAGTGTCATGGGTCCACTATGCATTCTGCTGGTGGGAGTGTACTGTAAAGTGAACTTTTACTGGAGGGGAAGATAGAATAGGCACCTAAAGATTTATGGTTATTTATACTCTTTCACTTGATGAATCTACTTGAAGAGGTGTTTTTTTTGTTTTGTTTTGTTTTTGTTTTTGTTTTTTGGATAACAACCTGTGCAAATTAATTATGCCTGGAAATCACCTTAATATTCAAAAATAAGAGAGTAGTTAAGTAAGTTATTAATAAAATACAACTAATAAAACTTTTAAAGAAAGAAGAGGATGAAGAATAAGTAATCCTGAGTATGGTGAATTCTTGTTGGTAAAAAAAAAATTGTTTTCAAACAAATACCAATAAAGTTTCATAAGTAGTATCCTTATGTTAGCTTTTAAAACAATGTTTGTTGAATTAAATATAATATGAAAATTCCAGATGATCAATCTTTATATTTCATCATCATTTATAACAAATTGAGCCATTATTTAACATTCTGTGAAACAAAGAGTTTCTTTTTAACATTTTTAAATGTGAGTAATATTTTTTTCATTATCAGGAGGTATTTTTAATTGCCATATAGGAAGAAATGGAATATGATTGATTGTAAGTCTAGGCACATTTTTGATTATCATTTACAGTGTAAAAATCCAATTTAGTGCCTTCAAACAATAACCACCCAATATTTTCACAAAATTGCAATGTTGGTAGGACTTGAGGGAACATCTCATCTTTGTTTCGTGCTGTATTAGCTGGAGCACATTAACTGAGGGCTGGATACCATTTACAGGATGCTTAACTTAGACATCTTGCAAGTTGATTCTGGTTGTTGATTGTTGCTCAGCCAGGGCTATGGGCTAAGCCTCTTAAAGACTGTTTGGGCTTGCTCATAGCAAGGGAGTTGGTTTGAAAAACAAGCTACTCAAGAGAAATAGGCAGAGCTTTATATGAACTAACACTAGAATTTGCAATGTCACTTGGTTGAGAGGATAGAAAAATATTCCACTTCTCTGTTGAAGGAATGTCCAAATCCATATAAGTCCATATGGGCAAGGACATTTTATTGTAGTAATTTTTAGAAAATATATCCAGCCTCAGGTTTTTGTGTGTATTGCGTGTGGTGTTTGGGACTGAACCCACTGCCTCATACATACTAGGCAAGCACTCTACCACTAAGCTGCATTCCCAACCCCATTTTTATTTCTTATTTTGATATATATTCCCACTAAGTGTCACAGTCGGCCTCTGGCATCCAACACATGATCCTCCTGCTTCAGCCTCCCCAGTTGCTGGAATTACAGGCATGTACCATGGTGCCCAGCTCAGCATCAGATTTTCATGGACTCTTCTACATCATTATTTTGAATTAACTCTGAATCATGAGGGCTCAAACTAGAGTACTTTTTGAGTTTTACATTGAAATTGCTGTGTTTATCTGTTCTTTCATTCATTTTATCTTTTTCCTTTTCCATTTTCCTTTATTCTGGTAAAAATACAGGAAATTTCAGTAAGTAAGATCTTGCTATTCAGAGTGAGAAAACTAGCCATTTATGTAATCTAAATAGGACATGTTGACTCTAATTATATACTGACTGATCCTTTCTAGAGCTAATTCTTCAAATTTTGAAAGCTTTGATACTGGCTCACCTTCTGTGTTGATGTGAAATTTCCACCAGTTACCTCAATGGTATTCTTACCACAATACAATTCATGCAGAATTTATCAGCTCAGAAAAACCTTTAAAAATACAGTCCAGTACATTTTAACTAGCATGTTTAACTCATGAACTAGCATGCAAAATAAAGTAAAAAAATGTGTTTCACATTAAAACTTTAATAAACACATTTAGTGATAAATTTATTTTATAAAAGAAATTTATATGTTTATACTATAGAAAACTAACTTCAACAAAAATTAATGTTTTCATAGACACTAATATTAATAATATACTGGAGCCAGGTGTCATGGTGCACATCTGTAATGCTAGGGATAGGGAAGGCTGGGTCAAGAGGATTGTGAATTTGAGACTAGAGGCAGCCTGTGCAACTTAGTGAGACCCTGTCTAAGAATAAAAAATTAAAAGGGACTGGGGATGTAGCTCAGTGGTGGAGTAACCTGGACTCAATCCCCTAGTACTGCAAACAACAACAACAACAACAACAACAATAATAATAATAATAACAATATATTGTAGATATATGTGTGTATATATATAAGTATATATAAGTATTATGTCTCTCTGTATATATATATATATATATGAATGCACATATAAGTGTATATACATATATGGGCTGGGGTTTAGCTCAGTTGGTAGAGTGTTGCACTGTGCTTTCTAAGCCCTGGGTTTGATTCCCACCTCCACAAAAAAGGCACAAGGACATGGCAATGCACTCCCAAGGCATTGGGAAACCATCAGCCATTGAAACCATCAGCCATTGAAAGCCCTATAAATAGAAAAGAAGAACGGACATAGTGCCAGACATGGCACAGTGTTGGGGAGTGTTTCAATCTGTTGTACATAAGGTCTCTATAAGTCAGACTCAACTCAATGGCACCTAGCAACAACAAATAGATAGATAGATAGATAGATAGATAGATACATACATACATACATACATACATACATACATACATAAAACATACATACATACAAACATACATACATATATACATACAGAATGGTGGTGATTTGTAGTGATCTATATTTATAATTTCTTCTGGGCTCATACCTTCATTAAGTGTGTTTCAATCTGGGAAGTCTCCCACATCTTGGATTTTATGATACTCCTGGTCCTTTACTTGTTATTTTACTTCCATTGATGTCCTTGGATTCATCCTCTTACATCTTTGAAGGTTTTTATTCATAAATTTTGTGAAAATGGAAACTCTCTGCCTGTAACATTTGTCTTCTTTTTCCTTATTCTTTGATTTTAGGGATTTTTCCAGGCTTCTGCTATTTGTACCTTTCATGGATCTCACTACAGTTTTCACTGATTGAGTTGAACAAAACTACATCAATGAGTTCTGTTTTTCTTGCAATAGGGATTATCTATACATAGGCTGTAGATTCCTCTTCTGAGTTTACATCTCCCCTGAGTTCCAAGTTTACAGTTCTCATTTGTTCTAGATATATTTTACCCATTTTCTCCATAGATGCCACATTATTCTAACTAACTATAATGTATCCACATCTACTTCCATGTTACCTACTATTATTTTGGGGGCCACTAATTACTTAAACTGAGATTTCAGTGATGCCATGTCAAACTCAATAAATGTTACTCAAATATGGTTGATTCCTCTCTATTCCCAAGGCAAACATATCCATTTAAAGACATAATCTAAACTTTGAATTCCTAGTTTCCAGTCCCTCCCTCCTCTAGCCACCCTCACGTTAAAATGAGTTATATTTTGAAATACAATTCCAATCTGAGCTTTTATTATTTGAAATAAACAGCTTTGATGTTTTCCATTGCATACCAAATAAATCCCAAGGCTCTCAGCCTATCATTCAAAATAATTTTAGATTTGACCATTTGCAGTGTCATCTCTTCTAACTCACAAACAGTTTATCTAGTCACATATAACTTTGCATATGGCCCCGAACTTCTTTGAGAATTGCCTTTTATCTCTATTTTGTTTCATACATTAAGCTTATATATCTTATTGAGGTTCATTTTGGTTAATTTAAAATGTTAGATCCTCAAAATTAATAGTTTTTCATTATCTCTGTGCATTCCCACTATAAATATTGAGCTCTTCATCATATAGCAATCATTTACCTGTTTAATTTTCAAACTATGAGTTTGTTAATTTGCTATTTTTCATTATATGCTAACATGAAAATCACTGAATTCACATAGTAAATGTTCATAAATGTTGAATTGAGTGAATTTATTATATTAGCTGGTATGTCACTCTGGCTGAGAAACCAACCAAGGCAAACTTACAGAAGGAAATATTTTGTTGGGCTACAATTACAGGATCACAGTCCAAATGACAGCAGGGCAGGCATGGCAGGTGCAGGTGGGGCAAGAGTAGGGGTAGGGACAGCAGTCGGCCAGGCAGGCTTGGAAGGCCAGGAAGAGACCCTCACATGTTGATGATCAGGAAGCAGAGAGAGACTGCAACTGGAGGTGCAGGACAAACCTCCAAAGGCCTGCCCCAGGGACCACTTCCAAAAAGCTAGGTCCCACTTCCCAAAGTTCCAAAACCTTCCATGACAATACCACTAGCTGAGAGCCAATCATTTAAATACATGACCTTTGGGGTATATTTTAGATTCAATCTATGATATTTATCAGTTAAGATGTTAAGAAATACATATAGTGCAATAAAACACTGAATATAAATATGAGTAAGCATGGTCCCTGCTCTATAACTATCAATGACAGCATTTAGTATAAAAAAGTATGTGTAAAGAGTCTGTGTACCCTTATATGCATAATTATTTAATATAATTATAGATTATTAAACAGCCAGGTTCTATATAAATTTTCATACACTTTAAATTCTTTTCAACTAAGAATATAATGGCAAGCCCTAGCATATCTGGTCATTGTCTGGTCAAGGATTATCTTCAAAGAGGAATCTAATCTTTAAGCATGTTTCCCAGTTGTTGTAGAAAATCCTAGTTCATGATTGTTTTCCCAGCCCACTTTCCATAATGTATTTTTCATTTCAATAGTGTTCCAAATATTAAATCCTCACTCAGTCTTTAGGCTGATGCCTGGGGTTTTGCTCAGTTGTAGAGTGCTGTTCTGCATACTCTGAGTCTCTGTGTTTGATCCCTACCACTGAAAAAAAGGAGAGGGACCCAGCAGTCCACTCCTGAAACAATCAGTCAGTGAAAATCCTGTGAATAGCAGAGGAACACTGACACAGTGCAGGGCATGGCACAATGTCGGGAATGTTTCCTTCTATTGTACACAGAGTCGCTATGAGTTGGATCCGTCCTGATAGCACCTAACAACAACAGTCTTTGTTAGGTGGCGTTAAGTTGGTATCTGACTCATAGCGACCCTCATAGGATTTTCAATGGCTGACTGTTTTGGGATTGCCTTGGGAATGGATTGCCAGGCCCTTCTCCCATTTTTGCGGTGCTGGGAATTGAACTCGGGACCTCAGATAATGCAGTGCAGCACTCTACCAACTGAGCCAAATCCCAGCCACAACAGTCTTTAGGCCAGCTATTTCCAAAATGTTTCCGATGGAGCTCCTTTGGTGCCAGTGAAGTGATGAAAGAAGAGGAAAAAAATTCACAGCTGAAACTACCCAACATCTTTTAATAAGATTTCCAAATATGTTGAATTATATATCTAGGATCAATATATGGCTGTCTCCCATGTTTTCTTTCCACCAACAATCACACACACACACCCCTTACAAGATGATCAAAAAAACTTCAGATTGAAATTGTGGAAACAATTGCAAGACAGCTCAATTAACAACAAAAAAGAACTAAAATTCGGCAAGTACTGTCTTCAAATGTGAAATGGCATTGTACTTCTGCAAGTGGATTTTCTGTGTATGTATGCATCTTTGAATTATAGAAAAGCAAAGGAATCTTTTGCTATTTTCATCACTGATCAAATATATTTCAATGGATTCAACTATATCACATATTCATATATAGGTAATGTGAAGAAACTTGAAATTTTCAGTTTAACAATTAAAGTATGAGAAACAATAGGAGGAATTGAGTTTGTTAAGATTAGTTGAGGCAGCAAAGTAACTCTCATGCTGAATAACAAAACTGAAATCTAACTTATCTTGTAAAAGGGTGGTGGTGTTGGCAGGTGCTGTCAAGTGGTATCCGACTCATAGCAATCCTCATAGGGTTTTCAGTGGGTGGTTGTTATGGGGTTGCCTCAAGAGTGGATTGCCACATCCTTCTCCCATTTTTGCAGTGCTAGGAACCAGGACCTCAGAGACAGCAGAGCAATGATCTACCAATTAACATTAACATTTAGTCTATGTTTTTCTATGCAATACACATAAAAGTAAAAGAAATCATTTAACTTGTCCTTGATGTTTTTAACTTTTCTTAACCATGTACACTGAAGCTCTCTTATGGTTTACCAAATTCTATGGAAATAATTTACAAAGGTGTTTTCTAGTACAATATAAGAAATTCTGAGTCTGAGTTGAACTTATATGTGATATGGAAAATGTTTCTTAATATCTCTAAACTTCAAATTGAGTTTTCCATCTGCAAAATGAGATAATAATATTTAATATATGTAACTTTCATGAGTACTAGCAAAAAAATTTATGCAACACAAGTATATCCTAGTAACTCCTAAGGGTTTAATAATATCAGTTACTATTATTATCAGTGCCAATTGAATTTCATCACCTAGCTGGATGTTTACTCAGAAGTAGCTAATTCAAATTAGTTATTAAATATATGACTATATTTAATGGAAATTCTAGCTTTAAAAACTGAATTGTATATGTTGATTGCCCAATTTATTCATATTTGCCATTCCTAATTAATTCAGTATGATTTTAGTCCTTTAAAAGATGACAGTACCTTTATTCAGAAGACCAGACAGTAGCAGTATTTTTTAAACAAACAGATTTGGCACTGTTACTGCTTGTGATAAATTCATTATTCAATATATTATCACTTTGGGGAGAGACACCAGCTGATGCAAAATGCCACAAGGTAATAGTGTGAGCCAAAAATACATCAATGCATCACATTGTAAATGCCATCCAGGAAGACATGCATCCAGCTCTTTTTCATTCTTTTTAAAATATGAATGTAAGAACAATCAATTATAATAGTTTTTCAAATCGTCCCATGGAACCTTGCATCCTGCAGAGCTGCCTCAGGGCATCTGCTGCAGATGAAATTAGGATTTTTACTTCCTGTTCCATTGAAATTTGGCTTTTTTTAACCCACACATAAAAATAGAAAGTATTTCATGATTTACATTAAATGTAATAGAATTGGTTGCTAATTAAATCTATATGAAAACACTTAAAAGTTATACATATTAAGACTTAGAAGCCCTCAGCACTCAATGCCCAATCTCCATGATAACCACTTTTAATCTGATCTGTCTTTATAAATATCTGAAGCCTTCTTTGAAACAATTACTTTTTAAAAAATTTTTAATTAGACCTTATTTTCACACAAGCCAAATGACTCTGACCTACATAAAGATGAAGTATACAAGTTAACTGTGGCTTCATATAATCTGTTGACAACTTTAAAGGGACTGGGATGTGAAAATTAGGAAGCATAAACCACAGCTTTGTATTTTGGTGGAATGAGCCAGGAGGATGTGATCTGGATGTAACTTTAAGAATGGGATGTATCTTTTCTATCCTTGAACTAAAATGTAAATTCAAGGAAGAGAGTACTTGAATGACCTGGCCTGAATCAGATGTGTGCTCTTTGACTAGAGGGATTGGAGTCTGTGTTGGTTAATTTTATGTATTAACTTGGCTAGCACACAGTACTCAGATATTTTTCAAATATCATTGGATGCTGCTGTGAATGTATTTACTTAGATGAGATTAACATTTCAATCAGTGCGACCTGATAAAACAGGCCACACTCTATGATGTGAGTGATCTTCATTTAATCAGATTAAAATATTTTTAAAAAAGGCTGACCTCCCTCAGAAATAGTGACATTCTGTCAGAAGGTCACCTTTGGACTTGAATTGTGATACTGGTTTTTCCTTAGGTCACCAGTCTGACAACCTATTCTGGAAACTTTGGACTTGCTAGATCCCATAATCAGGAGTCTCCCTTTTCGCTCCCTCCCTTCCTCCCTCCCTCCCTCCCTCCCTTCCTTACTTCCTTCTTTCCTTCCTTCCTTCCTTCTATTACAGTATCGAGGGATTGAACCCAGAGCCTTGAACAAGCTAGGAGTGATTAATCACTGAGCTACACCCTTAACCAACCCCTCCTTTTGTTCTTTCCATTTTGAGACAAGGTCTCCCTAAGTTTTGCAGGCTGCCTCTGGCCACACACTCATGATCCTCTGGCCTCAGCCTCTTGAGTCACAGGGATTAGAAGTGTGTGCCAGACTGCTTGACTATGAGTCCATTTCTTAGTAAAAATTCTCCCCCTGCACTTCTTTCTAAACAAACATGAAAATGTGTCTAATGAAAAAGAATGTAGCTTTTCTCAAAACTGATGCTGTTAACAGGAAATTTATGCAGGACAACTGAAAACTCAAACATCTAAGATGAATATCATAATCAAGCCATCCCAAATTCTTTCTTAAAATCCTACTATAGCTGTTTATCAGATCTGCCTGAAATGTACTCAGAAATGTATTGAAAAAGAAGCATAATATCACTCCCCTGTTTTAACACTATAGTAGCCTCTATACCCTGACTTCTGATCTCCGAAGCTAAGCAGGGTCAGGACTGGTTAGTCCTTGGGTGGGAGGCCATCTGGGAATCCTGAGTGCTCTAGGCTTGGGAGAAGGAGCCAACAGTCCACTCCTGAAAAAACATTAGCCATTGAAAAACCATATGAAGCACTGACATAGTATCATACATGGCACACTGTGAAGAGTGTTAGGTTCTTTTGTATATAGGGTTGCTATGAGTCAGACCCTACTCTACAGCACCTAACAACAATAACAAAGTGTCTGTTTACCAGGAACTCTAAGATCCTACAGTTTTGTGTCATTGCTCTCATCTCTTGCTTCTTTCATGTGCTCTTTGGCCATCTTTCTGTCCTTTAACATGCCACATTATTTCAGATGAAGGCGTATGTCCTTCTGTGCCCTTTTCCTGACATACTGTCTTGTGATTTTTTTTTTTTTGGTGTCTCGGTCCTTTAGTAATTATTTCAGCTCAAATGTTACCTTATCAGACAAGCCTTTCCTGATCACACAGTCTACAGTAGCCAGCTTCCCTCAGGAATTAGATAATATATGACCTAGTTTTATTTTTTGCCTATTACTTGGATATGTAGAAACTTCTCATATACTCATCTGTTTAATTGATTAATATCAGTCTACTCATGCTGGAAGAAAAATAGTGCAAACAGGAATCTTATCTATGTTGTTTGCTATCATACCAAAGAATCTTAGAATTGTGCCTCCATTGTAGGATGCTCAGTACATATCTGCTCATTTGAAATAAATGCAAAATTTACATATTAATACCCTACTTGCTTAACTAGTTGCATAATATGGCTTTTATGAATGCACATTCATTTATATCCCAGCATTCTGTGCAAAATATTAGTTAAAAAGTACCTCACTTTGTTGAAAGAAAGAAATCTATTTAAATTTATTCTATAGGATATATAGTTTCATCTTGTAATCTGTCTTGTTAGAAAAACCAAATTTGTTACAATTTTTTGTTTAATTCTTCCTGATCAATAAGAATAATGAAGGTCATGATAATTAATTTTAATAGTTTTAACTATGTTGGTGACTTTATGTGGCCAGAAGATGGCTTTGAACTCAGAGAGATTACCAGAAAAAATGATTATATGAACAATGCTAGAGAAAGTGATAAACAGCTTGTAGGATGATTTCACAAACAGCTTCATATTTTAGAGACCATAATATCTAGAGTTGGCTTCTTGGTGAATCTTTTCTTCTTTTATTTCTTTACTACAATAATTTTAAACAAACTTGATTTGTAGTGAGCCTAATATCAATCCCTCTGATTTGTACTCTGTTTAGTATCATATCCTGCAAATATACACAACAAAGAAAAATAAGTCAACTATGGGTGAAGTGACTGATTTATTTTCAATTGGGTTAGTTTGTGATGACTTCCAGACCTTTAGAGAAAATCTTACATATAGGCCACTGTCAGCTCTTGCCCTGGTTCTACCTTGCTTCTTATAGCCATTTTTCACACAGCAGATAGATTGATCTTTTCAAAGCATGAATCAGTTCAAATTACCCTTTCCATTTAAAATACTCCAGTGGCTTCCAATTATGGTTATAATAAAATCCTAGTACTCCAATTAGGCTTACCAGGATGGATGTGATTTAAAATCTGGTGGTGTTCTGCCATGGAATCTGTCTTCTTCCTTGGACCTTCTGAGTTTGTTCCCATGTCCAAACTTTTGCTACTCATGCTGCTATAATTCTTCTGAGTCCTTCCAGTGGTTGGTGCTTTCTCATCAATCATGCCCAGGTTTCAGAAACAATATTATTATCTCAATTTCCTGATAACCCTTCCTTAGGAGGTTTTCTTCAAACAATAACAAAAAATCATACAGATTGACAGTAGAGATTTATTTTTTTTCAGTTTCTATAGGGAGGTGGGGCTGGGATTTAGCTCAGTTGGTAGAGCACTGCGTTGCAGTCTCTGAGGTCCTGAGTTCAATTCCCAGCACCGCAAAAATGGGAGAAGGACCTGGAAATCCACTCCCAAAGCAATCCCGAAACAGTCAACCACTGAAAACCCTGTGAGGGTTGCTATGAGTCGGATACCTACATGAAGGCACCTAACAACAACAACAACAATAGGGAGGTGAACAAAATTCGTAAGAGCTCTATTATAATTTCAGTAAGATTTCCTCAAGTTTGAGGGGAGTTTGTGGTGATATTGATGATTTAAAGTGAAGCAATGATATAGGTCAACAAATAATATATAAGACAATTGTTTTCATATTAATAAATTTGGAAAAATTCTATATCATGATAAGTAAGGAATAATTATCCTAGGTATTATAAACTTTTATAGTGATAATGTCAGGGTTACAATGAACATCGAAAGCATGCTAAGTCTCCAATCACTAAAACTATGGCAGACAGTTCATCTAAACACATAATAAATGAAAAAAAAAAACTTATTCCTAAAAACAGTTTTCTTAAGATGCCATTTTCACACAAGAGGAAAAGAAAAAAATGTAAGTTGTTTAAGTATATCCCTGCCAGTGAGCGTCTCTTTAATATGATTTGAGGGTCAGGGTCATATAACACAGTTTGTATTTATTAGCCTCGCATATATACATTTGGTTCAAGGGTTATTTAAAACACTACTATCTAACTCAGAATACTTATTTCTCATTTGATTTACTTGGATATGAAGTGTCACAAATAAGAACTTCTTGGATTGAATACTTAGTTTATAAATATTTTCTGTGTTTAGAAGCAATTTTATACCAATGTTTAAAGATAGTATATGCAAGATAAGTAACTCTTATCCACTACTAAAAATTATACTTTCTTGTGTACGTTCCAAAATATATAACCTATAAAGCATGTGTGATAAGACCTTCAGTTGTGTCTAGATTTTGAATTACAATTACTGTTATTATGAAATAGTAATTTCCATCCATAGAAATCTGCAGAGGAATAAATGCATATGGTGGAGAAAAAAAGAGTGAATGTGATCACTTACTTTCAAAATAATTGTGTTCCAAAAATTGGTTTGTAAATTATGTGTTTGGAATTTGGAATAGTTTCTCCTAGAAATGATGTTATTAGCAATAATTAGGGAAATTGGCAAGAACCTACGAATTTATTTGTTTTGCAAATTTTTAAGTCTGTAGAAATATTTATAAATTTTTTCTTCAGAAAAAAATACATTCAGAAACTCAACAAGGAATGACAGTGGTAATTTGATCTTCTCAGAAATTCTGAGTTGTACATGCACTTGTCCTATGCTCTTCTAACTGCTGGATGGTAGAGCCACTGTGGATCAAGAATTATACCAATTTTTAAAGCTACTTCCTCAAAAAGCTTTAATGCTAGCAGTGGAAAATATATGTAGAAAAACTCATCATTCAATAAACTTTCTTCTTTTTCTTATTATTGTGATAGAATTGAACTGAATTTAGATAAGAGAATTTCACTTTATTTTCTTTCTTCTTTCTTTCTTCTTTCTTTCTTTCTTTCTTTCTTTCTTTCATTCTCCCTTTCTTCTTTCTTTCCTTTTCTTTTTCTTTTTTATTTTTAAAACTCAAAGGAAAGTCTGAGGTCAAAGGAAAAGCATGCCTATTATGTATTAGGGATATTATATAAGCAACCTGATTACAATCAAGTAACAACTTTTTTTTAGTATGTTCTGAACACCATAAAAATACTATAAACTAAGTGGGTTACAAACATCTCTAGAGTTCAGAGAGTCTAAGATCAAATCATTTGTAGTCTCATTGTCTTGTGAAGGCCTGTCTTTTGACCCAGAGATAGCTGTGTCCTTACATGGTAGAAAGGTGAGAGATCTGTCTCTCTTATTTATTAAGGACATTAATTTCATTCATGAAGATTCTATCCTCATGTCCTATTGTCCTCACAGAGGCCCTACCTCCTAATAACATCACCTTGCAGGGTAGGATTTCAACATATGAATTTTGTTGGTCATAAATACTCATGGAATAGCATAACTACTACTCAGAATCCAGAGTAACATGATTGAAGTATTTCCCATGCATATTTTCCCTATTTTCTCTGTATACATCAACACATAATATCTCAGGATTCAATATTAATTAGCAGTCTGATTTTATTAACTTTAAGTAATATGACCAAAACCACATTTCTAGGAAGTGGAAGAAGAGGATTTAGGTTTCATGCATCTAAGACAATAAATTTCATTTTGAAATAAACCACAGATTGAAATAAAGTCAGATTGTTAATTATTATCTGAGCAATTAAACACATTGTTCTTATTAAGAGCAGTACGTTGTGTTAATTTTGAAGGTTTTCAAAAATTACATTTCATTCTTAAAAGTCCTAATATTTAAATTAGGCACTTCAGAAGCAGTCAAAAATGACAATGAGGCCATTTGTAACTACTATTCCAACATTTCTGTGATGATTTGAAAGGAGTGTATAAGGAAAAAAAAGAGAAAAGAGGACAAAGTAATTCCAGTAAAATATGCCAGCCCTATCAGACAGTGATGCTATGAAGTATCATATGAGTTACCCATTAGGACTCAGGTGATCAATTCTCCCAACTACCTCCTTCCCCAGGTAATAGGTGTGTCATTGGCTCATGGAAATTAGTTGAGTTCCTCAACGGGAATTGTTATCTATTCAAAAGAACTGTTTCACTCAACCTCAAAACCCATCCCTAGAAGCAATACTATCCAATGGCTTGTCAGTGGAGCTTATTGTTGTTGTTACATGCCATCCATTCGGTATCCAACTCATAGCGACCTTACATACAACAGGTGAAACACTTTGTCAGTGTTTCTCTGCTATTCATAGGGTTTTCAATGGTGGATTGATTTTTTGGAAGCTGGTTGCAGGGTCCTTCTCCCAAGCCTAAAGTGTCTGCTGTTCCCTGGAGGTCTCCCACCTAAGTACTATACAGGTCCAATACTGCTTAGTTTCTGAGATCTGACTGGATCGGACGCCATAGGGCTACGGCTGCAGGCTGTCAATGGAGCTAGGGAGAGTTTATAATGTTCCAGCCATCTTGCTTCAGTGCATGATCGCTAGGGAACACGTCCTCGTATGATTTTCTGTGGTTCCATTGGCTTTTTGGACTATGTTGCTTTTCAGCTCCTCCTTCTGCCGAATTCTATTTCCTTTGTTCCTTTATAGGTTTATTTGCCTAAAAACATCCTATGTGAAATCTGAGAGCTTTTCAAAAAACTATTCTAGTACATAGCACTATCTTTATTTTGATTCTTAAAGAAGCATGTCAGAAAGCTAGTTTATTTTATGCAAAAGAATAATAGAAGACTTATGTTCTGGATACAATTGTTAGCACTTTATAAGAACCATAAGACTTACATAATGATGTTTTAATATGCATATGAGACTTATTTAATGATGTTTTAATATGCATATGAGCCTTCTTGGAACATTCTGATTCTGTGTTTTGCATAAGGCCTGTAAATTTGAGTTTCAGTCCCAGGGGATTGTAATTCAAGATGTCTGGGATGGGGACTAAGACTTTGTATTTAAATAACTAATATAGAAAATATCAAGTATTTAGGAATACAGTATTATGAATGCCCATAAAATTATCACTCAAGTTCAACAGTTATCAGTTCACGGACAATGATATTCAACTATATTTCCTATTACCCTTTGCTCTCTAATTATTTGAAGCATGTCTCAGATACATATCATAAATATTTTTCAATGTATATATTAAAATATCATACCACAATGTCACTATCAAAAATAAGACAATGAGTTTATATTTTAAAGATGTCAAAATAATTCCAATTATCAAGAAATATTGATACACAACAGACTATAAAGGCTTAATATGTAATTCTTAATAGATTTTGTATGTATGTGTTATTACTCTTGCTTTTAGGTAAGAATCTTTGAATTATGGCCAGCCCTAAACTCATCAATTACAGGGTAACTTTTGGCAATTATAATTTTGACTTAGTGAATTTTTATATGTTGTTATCTTGTTGAGATCTGCTTAATAAATTTGTAATTTATATAAAGTTACTTCAAAGAAAAGTAATAGTTTCTATATTTACCAGAGACTTTTAGGCTAGGACAGTTCCAACTCATTCATTCTTTTTTACAGCTTTGTTGTTGTTATTAGGTGCTGTTGAATCAGATCACACTCAGAGTGACCCTAAGTATAGCTGAGCAAAACATTACCGAATGCTATTCCATGCACAAGATCTTTTCCTGTTTGAGCCCATTGTTGCACACACTGTTTCCACTCATTTTAAGTTGTACCACATTAGCAAAAGTAGGTCACAGAGGCTTTTGTCCATTACTGTCACTAAGGTCCACTCTGAGGAGGCAACTCATCCCCAGTCACCTCTTGAATGCCTTCCAGACTTGGTAGCTCATTTTCCAGCACTATATTTGACAATGCTTCTCTGCTGTCCGTAGAGTTTTCAATAACTAATTGTTTAGGGAGTGGGCTAATGGGTCCTTATCCACAGTCTGTCTTAGTCTGGAAACTCAGGTGAAACCTGCCCATTGTAGGTGGCCCTGCTGGTATCTGAAATGCCAATGACATAGTTTTCAGCATCACAGTAACATGCAAGCCCCATAACTCAACTAGCTGACAGACGTGGGGGATTACAGCTTTAGTTGATAGCTTTTACTTTCTAACACAATAGCAGTAGCCCTTTGACTTCTTAGGGTTAGAAATCTCTTTCTCTCTTGCTCTTGCTCTCTCTCTCTGTCTCTCTTGCTCTCTCTAGCTCTCATTCTCCTCCCTCTTCTCTATCTCTTTCTTATCTCTTTCTCTCCTGTCATCCATCATCATCACAAACTATCCAAAAACAATTATCCTATACATTTGATTCACCCTTTCACTAAGTGAAGAAGAGCCTGTAATGGTGATATGTTTTACAGTCTGTTTGTTTGTTTGTTTGTTTGTTTGTTTATGGTACTTGAGGGTTTAACTCAGGCCTTTGCCCATTCTTTGCAAATGCTCTGCCACTGGGCTGGCACCCCTAACCCATTTTTTTTACATATATATTTGGACTGGATTTCTCTGTTTTATAGACTGCCTCTTGCCTTGAATCTGCTATCCTCCTGTCTCCACCTCCCAAATTGCTGGGATTGAAGGCATGAGGCACCATACCAACCTATGTTGTTGTTGTTAGGTGCTGTCGAGTTGGTATCCGATTCATAGCGACCCTCTGTATAACAGGGGAAACACTATTGTCAGTGCTTCTCTGCTGTTCATAGGGTTTTCAATGGCAGATTGATTTTTGGGAGGGGGTTGCAAGGTTCTTCTCCCAATACCAACCTATAGTCCCTTTTAAACCCTAAATGTTTTCAGTGTCCAAAGTCCTTTTCTATCAAGAATAGATGGCATGTGTTGTCACACTAACCATGAATTTGGAGAGAACTTCACTTATCTTAGATATAATTGAATCCCAAATTTCTATTAATTTTACATTTATATTCAGATAGAGTTAACAACTTAATAAAACCAATTACATAGTAATTAGTGTATTAATATTGGTAAAATTACATGAATACATAAACAACAGAGGAAATATTTATAAACAACCCCACTTATTCTTAGTCTTTTAAATGGTTATTTCATGACTGTCTTCAGAAAAGAATAATAAACATAAAATAATTTCATAGAAAAAAGATGAAAATATTCTTATAGGCTATATTAGATGTGTGAGGTTATTAAAGACCTATGAAAAGAAAAGCATTAATATTCACCGAGGCTGGAGTAGAGATACATTAAAGTAACAAAAAGAAATATTAGGTATTGAAATCCAGCTATGTAGAAAAGTGATATTTTAGCATATATTTTTAAAAGAAGTATACTACATCATTCACAAATTTAATATTTCTAACATAACATCATACACCAAAAAGAAAGACAAAAACCAAAATAAATAGAAAATAATAGAATTTGTATATGTCATAGAAATCCCTAATTAGTGGCCAGAGAGCAGATTAATTGGTGTTTTTGGATACCAAATGCATGCTTTGGTAACAATTTTTTAACTTATTTTTCTACTTAATTTTTGAGAGGATTATTGTTTTTCAAAACTTGAAAAAAATAATATTGAGAAGTCAGTAAGTTTAAATAAAATAATAAAAATTTTGAGAATGTGCAACAAAGAAAAGTTTAGAAGTATTTGAGAGCTTATGTTCTAATTTAATACATAATTTAATGTATAACATATTGGTCTGTGTCAGGCCTTACACTGGGTAGATACTTTTCATCTTTAATCTGAAAAGTGTTGAATTACTGACTGTTTACAAAATATAGTAAAAGAGAATGAGAAAATACAATGATAATCAGAAGTTCACCTCTGACCTGTAAAGACAACTTATATTTTTCAGAGGACTAACACTACAAATTTCTAGTGTAAAATGGCTGAATTCCTTCTTTGTTTTTCTATCACTGCTTAATCAGTCTACAGATACTCTTGAAATATATTTTGAAAGGCATCAATAAATTACTTTTGTTTTTATTTATAATTTGACTTTTGGTAAAATGCTAAAAAAAAAAAAAAACAGAAAAAAAAAAAACTTGGATCTAAGAGCCAAAAGAGAGTTTTATTTTAGATAGTTTACATTCAAATGAAGTCCAAACAGGTAGAACACGGTCAAAAGATTCATAAGATTTCATAAGTTACTTATGAAATAAAGATGGTTGCAAGTATTTTTAAATTTTGTCGAATATAATTTTTTTTGCAAATTTCATGCAAAACTTTCATAAGCAATATGAAATTGTATTTTATTTGAACTATGTTGATGGATAGCATGCATCACTCACCTTATTTGGTATTTGAGACTTTTGGGTGAGACTACCATTTGTGGATGGTGAAGAAGTTTGTATTACCCCTTGAGCTAGGGAACTGAATCATTGGAAGCCTTCTTTTTCTTGATTAGTGACTCTCCCTTTGAAGGCAGACAAACCTTATATAATGAATGTCTAAGGTAGAATAAGGCAGGTCTGCCAAGACGGCTGTCAGAGGCATAAGAGTGTACCTGGGATACTTGTGGACAAGTTAACCACAATGGACACCTCTGTAAGGACAGAAAAGCTGGCCTACCCACAGGAGTCTATCCTGCATGTGAAAAGTCAGTATTTCTTTTTCTGTGAAGAACTCAATCTTTTATTTCTGCCCTTTACAAAGTTAAATGGCTTGGGTATTAAAGAGTGATTTTGGAGATAAGGAAATGAATTCTTCTAATAATCTTTTTACTCTTGCTTAGATCCTTAAATAGCACTTTATTAATATGTTTATGATACACTGCAGAAAAATCTTAAAATGTGCCATACAACACTTACTCATCAAAACAATGATTTGAGTATAAATATTGGGTTTTAAAAAACTTGAAGGTCCAGACTGTGCTATTTATAATTACAATTAGAGGTAGCTACTTTCAGATGATGTTTTTAATTTTTTTCTCTGACTAAAAAACAAAGACTAATTTAATAGTTATCCACATGTAGATACACATACCTACACCCATTCCTCAAAGGTCTGAATTACTAGTCTTATGCTATGCTTTATTCTAATCCATTTTATTAAGGATCATTTAAAATCTTTATTATAATTTTAGTTTGACATTTCTTTATTTAATCCCCACATCCTCCCAGGTTTCCTGGGGCCTGTGGCATCAAGTGAACCACTTGACTTTATTTTTTCTTCTTGAAAATGCCAACTTCTTAGTTTTTGTTTCAGTAAGATACTTCGGGATATAGAGCATGCAGGATCTTTCTGTTAGTATGTTCCTTTCTTGTTTTTATTGGTAAATAACTCTGCTTACTATACTGTATGTAAAAAGAAACAACTATTTTTCTTTATTGAGAAATATCAACACATATAGACATTTCCCAGAAAACAGTTTTAGAATCACAGTGCTCTGGTAATACTTAACTTCGAAGGTAATTTCTTGGTGATATTGGGCTCATTTGTGTCACAATTCTAGTGCCTGGAGAATGTGACAGGTGATTGCACTATTTAAATAGAAATTATGATTGAATTTCTGAGTTGAGGACTGAAAGCTCACTTTTCTCCTAAGCATAATAAAAGGATAATGAGTGGTAAAAAGAGAAAAGTTGAAGGCAAAACAGGGTTAAGCAATGTTCCTTCTTCTATTCTTCCTCAAACCAAATGGAGATACTGCAGATTCCAGCTTTCCCAACATATCAGTAGATAGTAATGAAATCGAGTTGCAGTCTTCCAAAATACTCTGTAAATGTTGTCTTAGTTTCTTTATTCCTTCAATCTGATGGTTACTGTTGTTGTTGTTGTTGTTGTTGTTGTTGTTGTTAGGTGCCGTCGAGTAGTGTCCGACTCATAGCGACCCTCATAGGGTTTTCAATGGCTGACTGTCTTGGGATTGCCTCGGGAGTGGATTGCCAAGTCCTTCTCCCATTTTTTTGCGGTGCTGGGAATCGAACTCAGGACCTCAGAGACTGCAGCTCAGCCCTCTACCAACTGAGCTAAATCCCAGCCCCCTATGGTTACTGATACCATTCACATATTTTGCTAGGTCTTTGCACAGATTCAGCTGATGAGGACTGTATTTTGTTTTGAGTATATATATACATTTTTTTTCTTATAATCAGGAGTACCTTAGTGTATTTGTCCTCTCATTCAGTTTTTAATTATCACAAATTTTTCTTCATAATTTTATATAAAAATTTTTTTAGAGTCTGCTGCCAAGACGCTGACCAATGGTGTTCTGCAAAAATCATATACTTAAAGAGGCAGAATGGGGGGAGGGAAGCATACAAGAGGGTAAAGGGGAACCTATATGAATAATGTACAACAAAATGCATATATGGAAATGTCACAATTGAAAGCATGTAAGAATGAATCACATTAAGGTGTACATTAAAAATTTCCAATAAAAAAAGAAAGTCTTCTCATTGATGGATTCCGTGGTATCTTCTTTTCCTCTGTTTGAAACTAGAATTCTTTTTCCTTCAATAGAGAATATAAAATTTAATACAAAACTCATATAATTAAGCATGCTATGACAATAAAATTTCTAAATCTTATTAATATTCTTATCTGCAAAATAGTTGTTTAGGTCTGTCTTGGGGGCGAGGATTTAGGTCAGTTGGTAGAGTGCTGTTCCATACTCTGAGGAGCTGGGTTAGATCCCCAGTACCACTGAAATGGGAGAAGGATGTGACAATCCACTCCTGAAACAATCCCAAAACAATCAGCCATTGAAAATCCTGTGAGGGTTGCTATGAGTCAGACCCTACTTGACAGCACTTAACAAAAACAACAACAAAGTCTGTCTCTGTCAATAGTCATTCATACATTCAAAATCAATTTACTAAGACCCCAAATCCAGAATTTAACACCATTCTAAAAAATATTTATTTTCACCTCAAATGTAGTCTCATTCAACCTTAATTATAAACTGTTGTTGTTAGGTGCCAACCAAGATTTGTTTAAATACCATGAACTGAAAAGAAGACATCTTGATTTTTTTTAGCTTTACTTAGTAGTAGGAAAGCATTATAAAATTAAAGTATCTTTTGAATAATATATAATCGGACACTGTCTGGACTGGTGAGCTTCCTTCCCTTGTGTTCAAGTCTCTAAATTTTTGAGCCCATTGTAAACTTTTAGCTCTCTATTTCTACTCCTATGGATAGTCTGGAGGTTGTTATTTCTGTCTATCTGTCTGTCTGTCTGTCTGTCTCTCCTCTTTCTCTTTTGTCCATTGATTTTAAAAGTTTAGCATGCATCGAACTATTTGGAGAGCTTGTTAAAACAACAGTAACTGGGCCAAAAGACTTTCTGATTTAGTAGAACTGGGATGAAATCTGAGAATTTGAAACTTTTTAGGTGATGCTGAAACCAAACTGAGAAACACAGTTATAGTTATAGATAACTGGCTATCTATGACACCATTGATAAGAGAAGTAAATGTAATATTTTTATTGAACTCCATACTTAGCAAAGATTTTCAAGCAGTAAAACGTCAAAGAGCATTCAGCCTGTCTGCAAAATCAACTGTTAAGACTGGCTCCAAAAATTAAACTGTAATTCAAGATTTCAGTTTCAACATCTTTAAAGAATTGAATTAAAATCTCTTCATACTAACATACACCGGTGTTATTACTTTTTTCCCCCTCCATAAGAGAATATTTTTGATGAGTTACTAGACATTTTATTTCTTTAATACTTACAATATTATTTTAGATTAAGGGCCTGATATGTATCTGCAATTACATAATAGTTATATTGTGTTAGCATGGGCAAGAATGACAGTTTAATTATCAAGTGCCTAACTCTCAGATTTATTAGTCTCATTTGTAGCTGGTAGCACTAAAATTATTCTTCCTAGTGTGCAGTTATCTTGGCACCTATTATATCTAAATGTGACTTTAAAATACTAAACTAAGAATATTGGTGAATAAATTGTGAAATAAAAGGTCCAGTCTTCCTAGCAAAAAACATGATTTTCATGATATATCCTGGACACATTTAGCCAAGGCTTATAACATTATGGAATGAACATGAAGTTCATTCTTGGAGAATATTCCAATGATAATTTTACTTTAAAATAATGTGCTGGATTTTCAAAACAGAGTGTGAATAATATTAAGGTTCACATTTTCATTGAACCAAGCTTTGCCAAAGATGAAGAGTATCAGTTTGGGAAGCAAACAGAATTATCTGCTTTATGCATATACCTTTTCAACTTTACATTCATATCTATCTAATCAAGATTCTGTGTGACAGTCTTTAACTGTGGGCTTTGCTAAAATTTTTATTTTCTTATTTTTTACACTGTGGCAAATATAAAAGTAGATGTTGCTGCCAATTTCTTTAAAGGTTATAACTTATTGTTAATATTAGAAATTTATTATCCCTTCCCCAAAGTGAGAACAGTTCATTTAAGCAGGCTGAGCACTCTTCTAATTGAAGACAAGAATATCTTCCTTCATTTAATCCATTTCATGTCAAGTTTTGGGGCATATGGACAAAGTAAAAATTTACATAATACTTTCAAATATATAAATATATATGGAGAGAGAGAGAGAGAGAGAGAGAGAGAGAGAGAGAGAGAGAAGCAGTTGATCTTCTTTTAAGCAAAGATTGATTTTTAGCATTTTTTTAAACACTTGCAGATATTTGGAGGATATATAAAGATTCAGTGAGGAGGAAATTAAGGTTTTATAAACAAAGAATTTACTTTGCCTGCCATGATTACTTTTGTATTTGTTATTCCTATACACTAGCCAAAGTTGTGAAACAAGACAGCTGCTTAATTTCAACTGTTGATGTGCAAGATCTCCTTTGAGCTGGAGCATCTACCGAAAAGCACATGATGATGATCCCTTGAAGGAGATAAGGGAGCAGTCAATAGAGCTGAGGACTACAAAATATAAATGTATAGGCAATTGAAAAAGAAGGGAAGTAAACGATGGTCTCATTTAAATGAAGTTAATATATAGCCACTGAGATTAAAATTTCAAAGCAAAGAAAGTGAGTTATGAGGTAAAAAGTGGAGTGGATAAAGACATCCCAGACTAATTACTCAAAAATTAATAAAAGAAAGGAGACTAAGGATCAGGGTGAAGAGTTGAGGTTGCTGTTAGGTATCAGGACTATGAGGATACTGGGAATAGTGTAGTGAAGGACATGTGGAACAGAGGTAGGTGGTTTGGTAGGCAACCTTGATTTCTTTGTTTTGAATTGGCTGACTTTAATCCATACTTTCTTATCAGAATTAAAAGGTAAGGGAATGAGAAGTTTGAACATATATTTAGCACAAATGTGTAATTTGTGATGTGATGGCTTCATGACAACAGTGATCTTCCATTAATATCATTTTAATGGGACATGACTTTCAGCCATCTCAAAAGAAGTTTTGATGAGCTGATGATTTCTAGGAAAGTACGAAAGCACTATGAAAAGCTTGTTGTTGTTAGGTGCCATCAAGTCAGTGTCCGACTCATAGCGACCCTCAGAGGGTTTTCAATGGCTGATTGTTTCGGGATTGCCTTGGGAGTGGATTGCCAGGTCCTTCTCCCATT
The DNA here is from genome assembly GCA_007922755.1 of Pedetes capensis. Classification (NCBI taxonomy): domain Eukaryota; kingdom Metazoa; phylum Chordata; class Mammalia; order Rodentia; family Pedetidae; genus Pedetes; species Pedetes capensis. Next base: position 11,104 of record VMDO01016158.1, on the reverse strand, counting down.
TTTGCGGTGCTGGGAATTGAACTCGGGACCTCAGAGACTGCAGCGCAGTGCTCTACCAACTGAGCTAAATCCCAGCCCCATGAAAAGCTTAATGTCCTACATTACTTCTCCCCCCTTTTCTGATAAATCAGATGTCTACTATATGTTGCCAACTGATAAGTGATTTAAATAAATGTCATTATAAACAGATAAAGCATAAAAAGGTTAAAATTATAAAGATGTGAGTTCCAGGTAATTAATTTTTACATGTCTAAGACTGCTCTAAAAAGAACAGAGGTAACTAAAACAAACTACTGCTAATTGTAATGGGAAAGTGAATGAGAATTGAGAGGCCAATCAGTATCATATCACCTTTAAGAAATGTGTGATATTTGGATGTAGTTATTAGGAATGAGAGTTATCTTCTCTCACATTTTGGATAGCAAATTAATAGAGTGTTGATACAAATTAAGATAGTTTTCTTATTATCTAAAACTGATACTATTTTCATACCTTTTTTCTTTTTTGCTGTACAGAGGTTTGAACTCAGGGCCTCAATGCTTGCATGCCTTGCAAGTGCCGTACCACTGAGCTGCACACTCAGCCCTTTTTTTTTAAATTTTTGAGACAGGGTCTTACTAAATTATGCAGACTGTCTTTGGTTTTGAACTTGTGATCCTCCTGCCCCTGCCTCCCAAGTTTCTGGGATAATAGGTGTGCACCACTGTGCCCGGCTCTATTTTCATACCTTTCTACACTGTAGAGTCTTTCTACATATGGAACCATTTATTTGAAAGATATGAGTTACCACAGTTACTTAGTTATTGTTGTTAGGTGCCGTCGAGTCGATATCCGACTCATAGTGACCCTCTGTTCAACAGGGGAAACACTATTGTCAGTGCTTCTCTGCTGTTCATAGGGTTTTCAATGGCAGATTGATTTTTGGGAGGGGGTTGCCAGGTCCTTCTCCCAAGCCTACAGCTTCTGGTGTTCCCAGGCGGTCTCCCATCCAAGTCCTAACCAGGCCCGACCCTGCTTAGCTTCCGAGATCTGACAGGATCGGATGCCACAGGGCTACCGCTGCAGGCACTTAGTTATTAGTATGCAACATAATATTTTATTTTTTACTTTATTGTGAGAGATGAGATGAGAAATACCATAAAATAATTATTTTAAATATATTTAGAAGTGAAAGCTGTATGGCTATCAATATACTTAATTTCCTCATGTAAATAGGGAATTATTTTACCAGAACAACCTATTGTTATGTGAAATTTAAAGTTTAAATTATAAGATTATGTCAAGAAAAGAGCTTCTCAATTTAGCATGTCCAGTTATATCAGTATGTATCTATTTGTGTTATTTATATATTAAAATTATTGCTTCATGCTTATATTTTCTAATACTACTCATTTTTGTTCATTTCGCCATCCACTAAAATTCATTAACAGTGCAGTTATAGAAAGTATATACTTAAACAGGAGAGCTTAGAATCAACTTCTAAATTATATACTGTGTTTATAATACATGAATTTATAATGCTAGAGGTATAAACTAAGGATTCTGTAGGTCAAACAGGGTCTGCAAACAAGGAAGAATCAAAATGTAGATTTGTAGAATTAGAAAAGAGATTTTGAAGCATTCTGAGCAATAAAAAACATGGGTAGATACAAAGATAGAAATTAAGTAATTCTTAAATATGTACACATAACATGTTGTGAGACTCCAAATGCTGTACATGTAAATGAAATCACTTAAACATTCATGACCAGAATATACTGTTGTATTTGAAAAATAGTCTCAACTACATTTTGTCACAGTAACCACTCCAGGTGTCCTCAAAATGAAGATATTACTATGCTTCCTTAATCAAGTCAAGTTAATCTATTATAACATGGACTTTTAAGGACCACAATCTCTTAGCCTGCTAATTTACCTTCATGTTAATAATGAAATATGAGGGAGAAGATATAATTTACCTCTTTGTATATCCTAACTTTAGAGAAATTTAAGTATTCACCAGTATTATAGGTGTTAAGAGTAAAATGTTTCCAAATTATTATTGAAGAGTTCATACATAATGAAAGACAATTCCAACAAATAAAATAACAATTATAGTGACAAAAACTATGGTATGGTTTATAGATCACACAATTACTAAAAATTATTTTGGAGATCAGACTAATTACCATAGATTCAGGATGAGCAGAGGTTGAGGGTTGAGTCCTTTATCTTTTTTCTTTTTTCTTTCTTTCTTTCTTTTTTTTTTTTTTCTTTTTGCAGTTGGGGATTGAAATCAGGGCTTCTTATGTAATTTACAAATGCTCTACCACTGGGGGCTGCACCCCTAGCCCATCTTCTTTAACTTCTTATTTTAAGTCAAGGTCTCACTAAGTTTCGCAGGCTACCTCTGACCTCAAACTCTTCATCCTTCTGCTTCTGCCTCCTGAATCACTGGGATTACAGGTGTGCACCATGATGCCCAGTCTTGAAACCTTCCTTCTAATATATTTTAATGTTGTTTTAAATAGTATAATAATGGAACCAATTTCATAGGGTCATAGTAGGTACTCAGGGAGTTAATAAATAAAATACATCAAGGATTCATATCTAAGAAGCATTATTCTTTCTTTCTTTCTTTCCCCCCGTCCCCGCCCGGTACTGGGGGTTGAACTCAGGGCCTCGCACTTGCATACTTTGCAAGTGCTGGACCACTGAGATGCACCCCCAGCCCATTTTTTTTTTTTTTTTTTACTTTTTTGGGACAGGGTCTCGCTAAATTACTCAAACTGCCTCTGGTCTCAAACTTGCAATCCTCCTGCTTCTGCCTCCCAAACCGCTGGGATTACAAGTGTGTGCCACCATGCCTGGTTTAGCTTTCATTTATTCCTTATCATCTTCATATCTCATTACCAATATGTTGAGGATGTCTACGTTTGTCTTTAATTTGAATCTCTACTCTGAGCCAAAATACCTGTACATCCAACTATTTGATATCTGCAGTTGGTGGCTAATGAGCATCTCAAATTACATCTCTCTCTCAAACAGTGGAATTCTATCTTTCCATTTCTTTAAAACTTGGTGTAATCCTGACTCCCTCTACATTCCTCTCACCTCATGTTCTTTTTGTGAAATATTGTGAAAAATATTCTCTGTCCAAAATTTACCCACCTAAACCACTATCACTTAAGTCTAAAGAGATATTATCACCTGCAATATTTAAATAGCCTTTTAACTGAGCTGGCTATTTCTGCCATTATCTGCTATTTCATTCTCAAACAGGCACCCATGTGATGATTTTCAATGTAGTTCAATTCTGTCACATGTCATTTCAAAACTCTAGAATTGTTTTCCATTTCATCAGAGAAAATTCCATGTTTTAAAAATAGCTAGTACTTTGCCCTCTGATTTCAATACTTCTCTGACTTCAATTACTAATTTATCACATTCTAATAATCAGTCCATGGCTGGGATTTAGCTTAGTTGGTAGGGCGCTGCAGTCTCTGAGGCCCCGAGTTCAATTCCCAGCACTGCAAAAAGGGGAGAAGGGCCTGGCAATCTACTCCCAAGGCAATCCTGAAACAGTCAGCTGTTGAAAACCGTATGAGGGTTGCTATGAGTCAGATATTTTAGAAAATATCACATTTAAAAAAATTAACTTACTTCACTATCAAGCTGTTACTACTACTACTACTACTACTACTACTACTACTACTACTAGTACTATTAATTATTTACAGTTCCAGAGGTTAAACCTAGGGGTCCACACATGCTAGGTAAGTGCTCTGCCACTGAGCTTCACCCCCAATCTTTTTTATTTTTTAATTTTGAAATAGGGTCTCCCTAAATTGCACATGCTGCCTCTGACGTGGAATTCATGATCTTCCCACCTCAGCCTCCTGTGCTGTTGGGATAAGTAGTGTACACCATAGTGCCTGGTTTTAAATTATTTTAACTTTAGATTCCACTTTCTGTAGAGTTCTATAGTTTTTACCTAAATATCATTTTTGAATGAATATTAACAGAACTGACTCCTCTCTCCAGAATATCTTTCACTTCCATGATCAATTATCATCAAATTGTCAAATAAGATAGAAATAATTTCATTTCCAATATCAATTTGCCAGAATAGTAATTTAGACCAGAAATACCTGCATATAAACATGGTCAAAATAATATTTTCCCACTGCTGTTGAGACAGTGAGAGTCTTGAATGATTTGACAGCTGTATAATTAATCAAATAACAGGGTAACAAATTGAATCTATGTGAACTATAAATAGAATACATATCTGTGGGTAGTTGTAAACAAAATTAAAATCATGTCCTCAGTGCTTCTGGTTCCTTAAATGTGATGAACACCAACTGGCATGATTTTTAAATGATGATTCATATTTCTTTGAAAATGGGGTAGGAGATCCAGCAGCATGTTTTCTTTCTTATACAGAAATGAGGATGGTATAATCTGTCAAAGGATGATAAACAGATTATGTGTCAAGCATTTATTAGAGCAAATTTTATTGCTATCATCCTGTGCCCCTAGAATATTCTAAGATATAGATTTAAGAAATAAGATTTTTCAATTTAATTTATCTCAATTAATCTCTTCTAATTAAGTTCTGGTAATGTAAGCACTGGGCTGGGATTTAGCTCAGTTGGTAGAGTGCTGCGTTGCAAACTCTGAGGCCCCGAGTTCGATTCCCAGCACCACAAAATGGGAGAAGGACCTGCCAATCCACTCCCAAGGCAATCCTGAAATAGCCACTGAAAACCCTATCAGGGTCACTATGAGTTGGACAGGGTCGAAGGCACCTAAAAACAACAACAACAACAATGTAAACACTATATATGATTGAATTCTTAATGATATAAGAACTACTGGTGAGTAAGAGAATCACTTCATTTTATTCATTTGTACTTGGACAGGAGACTGCCTGGGACTACTGGGTGCTGAAGGCTTGAGAGAAGGGCCCCAAAGTCCACTCTTGAAACTTCAGCCATTGAAAACATTGCAAATAGCAGAAAAACACTGACATGGTGCCTGGCATGATGGCTTGGCAGTGTTGGGGAGTGTTTCCTTCTGTTATACATATGGTCTCTGTGAGTCAGACCTACTGGATGTCACCTAATAACAACAACAATACTCCCTTTATTCGTTAAGTGGGTAAATGCAATGAACTGATAAATAACAATTGTTAAGTCCAAACTTAACTCAATGTTTTTGGTGGAGAGAAGGAGTTTTATTGATATCTGATATATAAATATTAGAACATTGCTTATTAATTTGAATGAAATAAAATTTTTGAGGTTTACATTAAATACAAAGGCAGATCATAACTGCAGCTGTTACAGAACTGACTAAAGTGAGTTTTCTGTCTGTGTCCTTTTAAGGGCCTGAATTTCTGGAAAAATCATTAACTGTTTCCTTGGAATTCATTGACTTATAACATCAACTCTTATTATTTTTATACTATGCTCAAATGATGGATCATATGTAATAATTGAAAACCTATTATTTCCTTTACTTCTTTTCATTATCATCTGAGGTACTGTGTTGTATTTTTTATTTTATTATTTTCTGAATTCACCCATACAACTCACTAAAATAAACTTTTCAATATTTCAGGGCCTGTTTTGATTATGATTATGGATGAAGTTCCTAAAACATTACCTAGCATGAAAAACCACCAGATAAGTCTTTGTTGAGTTAATGACTATTAGAGGAAAGAAGGATCAATCACATATATATAGGGGGGGGGGAAGAGAGAGAATATAGGTATATATGTGTATATATATATATATATATATATATATATATATATATATATATATTTGTGGTTTTTTACAATGTATGTTTTTTTGTAGTACTTAGAGGTTGAATCCAGGGGCCTCATACATTTTTCAGGTGCTCTACCACTGGACTGCATGCCCAATCCATTTTTATTTTTTATCTTGAGACAGGATCTCACTAAATTACCCTGGTTGCCTCTCACCTTCAACTTGCAATACTCCTGGCTTCACTTCCCAAATTACTGGGATTATAGGCATTTGCCACTGCTCCTGGCTACAATGTCTTTTTTTTTCAAAGAGATAGTATGTAATGTTACTATTGTCTACCCATAAGTGAGAATCATTATGCAAAATCTAATTGATACTATTGCTATTAGTCTGTATCTAGAGCTCCTTTAACACAAACACAGAAATGAAGGTTCTCTGAAGGTATGTTGAGAGGAAAACCACTACATTTATAGCTTCATCCCCAACCTGCCCTTACTCTTAAAAAGAATTCCTAGGGCTACCCAGAAAATAGCTGAAAAGATTAAGGAGCTATTTTAAGTCACTAAGAATAACTGTAAAATGTAGAAGGTGTCCATGTATTAAATAGACAATATCTGAACCTCCACTAGGTTCTGGGCAATGTGTGATCATTGCTGTGTGGGTTGCACAGCAGCATAATGAGGTGGTGGTTGTGGTGGGGCTTTACCTTCTTTCAATGGAATAGCAATCCACTAAGGAAAATAAACCCAAAGATTAATGACTATCCAGTAAATCAACTTATTTTATTATACCATATTGTGTTACTAGTTCAAAGATGAAGTAAAAACTTCCAAGATAAAGTGTGCAATAACTCATTTCAGTTGACATATTTTGAAATTATAGGCACGATTATGGCCATAATCACAATTATTTTATTTATAAATTTAGCGTGCGTGACATTGAAAATGTCTTCATAATATTTTGAGTACTTCAAATAATTATGTATTCTTTCTGGTAAAATGAAATAGTTCTCCAGATATAGTTTATTGTAGATTTTTTTACCCTTAAAAAAGAGAAATCCAACATCTGTGGGCAATATCATACTTAAGAGGAAAGAAAACTAAGAAAATTGCAGTCGTCTGCTTTTGTGAAAGAAAAATGAAATGTCAAAGAGAAAATTTTTGTTGTTCTTTAATCACAATCATCAAATTGCAACAAATGGAACTTTCAGAGGGAGGCTTTCATTTTTACCTCAATTGCACATGAGATTAAACCTGCATACCAAGTGAAGAATCATATTTTGTAATGTACTTCATTTGGCTTTCGACACAGTTATTCTGCTGGGAACATTTCTGCAAAGCTTGTCGAATATAGGAAAAGAAATTTAATGAACACCATGATCAAATACCTATGCTATTTCTTCCTGATTTATTTATTTTTTTTTTACTTTCAGTGCCTAGGATTTCATTGCTAGAATAAAGTGTGTTGTCCACTTCTGTCACCAATTCATTAAACTGTATCCACTGTTGTTTGTGAAGTTGTTTTGATACACCTCACTACCTACCAATTTGAGGAAAACGTCGGTTGTGTTTGTTCAGTAGAGAACACATGCTCTTTAATAATATTGTCTCTTAAAAACACATATTGATTTGTTTCCTTCCAGTTTCTCATTTGTCCTCATTTGTTCACCTTCACTGAAAGTTGAATATACACTGCCTAACAACTTAAACTAATTGAGTATATTTCTTACATACTCTCCAAATTAAATTTCCAGTTGCTCACTTTTTCATGATTATGATATTGAGAGAATATGGCAACATTGTTGGTATAAGGAAAATTACTGACAGACACAGATTTAATGCACATGTTTGTAGGATTTTTGGAGACAATATTTTTGGAGAGAAAATACCACTTGCTGTATTATATCCAAGGCAGATAAGAAATGAAAATGGTCAAATATGCAAAGCACATAAGTAAATTCTTTTTAAAATTAAGTCAGGTATTTTTCTCTGAGTAGATTTTGGAAAATCCAATTATTAAAGAAAAATCATAAATCAGTGAAGATTTCCTTAACCACTAGATAAAACTGTCTTACTTCCTTTTGTGCTTCCTTGGAATTTAATTCATATGTACAATTTTATAATTAGTGTTATTAACTCATTTAGTCAGTAAGACCTTGACCAGAAGCTGTGGAATGTCTTCAAAGATTTATCTTCTATGCTAGCATCCAGCCCAATAATTAGTATGCTAGACTCCAACAATAGGCTTGGTACAGAACAGAGGAGTGTTTCATTCTATCATACATAGGGTTGCTATGAGGCGGGCCCCATTTGAATGCACCTAACAACCACAACAAAGACTCCAATAAACATTTATTCAATGAGTAAATCAGGAACTGAGTTACTAGGAACCAAGCTCTATCATTTGGGTTGTTGTTCATTTGTGTAGTCTCCTATAAAATCTTTCCTGCTGCCTGGGGCAATCATGGAAGTTATGCATAAGGAGTAAGCGAGCGTTTGTGAGCCTGGCTCACTCAAGAAGACTTTCATATTTCTCTGATTGAGAAATATGACCTATTCTACTGAACCATTGGGATTTGGCTTTTTTTTTTTTTTTTCAGTACTGGGGAGTTGCACCTGTGGCTTGGCATGTGTTGGTCAAGCACTTCACCACTGAGACCCCCGCCTTTTTTAATTCTTTAAAAATTGTGAGACAGAATCTCATAGCCTGCTTCTGGCTTCAAACTCTCAATCCTCCTTCCTTAGCCTCCCGAGTTGCTGGGATTACACAACGTGCCACAGCCCCTGACTAGGGATGTTAATCTTTTACAGCATTGAATATTAACTGAGCTAATGCATGGATTTTATTAGATATAAAGAAAAATAAGTAGAGAAAGTAGTGATGACACTGATTTTGCACATAGTATCCACCTTCTCTTATTTTCACCAGTTAGTTCATTGACAGATATGTCAGTAGCTCCTCCTCGCTTGTGCCTAGTACAAAATATTGAATCAAATTTACTTTTAGGGAATGTGTATAAGTGAGATATGAAATATAAATGAATGTTTTATTTATGTTTGTGTTTATCACCAAGATATCCCATTATGGAAAGGCAAATAATCTAAAATAAAAAAAAAAAAAGTCTGAAACACTTCTGGTCCCAAGCATTTCAGATAAGGAATACTCATATCATAAAAAGTGAGCACACATATGTGTATATGTTTCTTAAAATTATGGAAACATATTCATGTTTTCATAATCTTGATTTTTTAAAGAATGCTGGTTGGAAATTCCTATAAGTCTTCACATATAGAGCTAATGCATACTTTTCACTTGTATCCAATGCATTAAAAATCTAATAAACCTGAGTATTTTCCATATGTTTTTAGGCCATATATATTTATCTGTGAGTTATTTATTCATAATTACTATTATTTTTCCAATGCATGATATGTTTCCTTATTTGTTTGAAGTATTAATTTGTTAGTATTATTGCTATTTGTGTTTATTTTGATAGATGATAATTTTTTAATCTGTCATTTATTGATTAATTATATTAATGATAGCTTTTCATTCCAATGTTTAAATTCTTAACTAATTTAAAATCTGTATCCTTTTTAATAGCTAATGATTATGCAACCACAAGTCAGGACTCATAGATACTGACTGCATATCTTATTCAGGGGCTTACATTTCCTCCTGAAATTTTATATTTTTTCACTAAATACCTTCCACATGTTTTATATACATTTTTATCCCTTTATTGGTAAATGTTGGTGAGAAACAGATTAATACAGCATTTGGTTTTTCCATTATTCAGCTATTATATCACTTTTGGTTACACATTCATCACCTTACGAGTTTTATGAAACATTTTGACTAGTGTGTAGTAAACCTCATATATATGTATGAGGCTATATTCCCCTGTTTTTCCCATGTACTCATGAAGTAGCCCCACTTACATTGAGATTATCCTCTCCCCCTTTGTCCCTTTGTCCATTTACATTGTTTCTCCTCCCCACCTTCTACAAGCTTTGCTTCCCTTTGCTAGACCTCTCCCTCCTTTCTACTCTTTATATTTTCCCTTCTTTGCTAAGTTTAACTGTACATTTTTGTTTATCTATTTTAGTATAGATTTATTCTTCCTTTAAGTAAGATTCAGCTCCCACATATGAGGAAGAACATATGGTGTTTCTCTTTTTGAGCCTGTGTTCGTTCACTGAAGATGATATTCTCCAGTTCCATCCATTTTGGTGCAAATGACATTATTTAATTCTTTTTCATTGCTGAGTAATATTCCATTGTGTATATGTACCATAATTTTTCTATCTTTTCTTCTGTTAATGGGCATTAGTTGGTTCCATGTCCTTGCAATTGTGAAGTGTTGCATTGAATATGAAGATACAGGTATCTCTGCATAGTTTTATATACATTTCAATCTCTAAAAGTCTAAGACTATAATAATTTTCAGTAAACAGAAAGAATATTCATGAATAATAATTTCTTAAACATTATAAAGAATGACCATGAAAACCAACAGTAGGCATTATTGTAATCAAAGAAAACTAAACAAAAAATAAACATAAAAATCAGCACAGAAATGCCTACTAAAATCATTATTATGAATGTTTTACATACTCATATGCCTTCACCAAGACAGCACAATGGAAGTAATTATTTTAAACATAGGGTAAAGAAGTAAATTTTGGCAATGATATAAGGGTATATCTGAATATCCAAAGATTATTTTAAATAAAAATCTAGTAGAATTAACAAAAATATAATGATCAAAATTTGGTAACTCTTAGCTACAAATTAAACATTTAAAAAAATGTTAATAGACTTCCTTTTTGCTGTCCTTCCTAGGAATGGACATATGTAGAAGTCTTCTAAATGTAATAATAGGAGAAGTATAATAAATTTTAATAGATAACATTATGATAGTCTGATGTTCATTGTATTTTATAATGTTTACCTTCAAATTTTATTTGAATGCTTATTATGATTTTATCTTACTTAGAATAAATACCATTATTATTGTTGCATAAGTAATGAGTCTTCAAGATGTGTCAAAATTTTCCTATAATCTTCTTTGCTTCTTTTGGCATTAATGTAACAGCTATGATCTTGAAAATACTGCAGAAAACCTCCCTTTTTTCCTCTTCCAGTATTAGGTGTTTTAACCCAGGGTCTTGTGCATGTTTGGCAAGCAATCTATCACTGAGTTATGCCCCAAATCATACTTTTTATTTCTTAACTTGAGAAAAGTCTCCCTAAATTACACAGTCTTCCTCTGGTCTTGAACTTGTGATCTTCTTGCTTTTGGCCAGGTGAGTCATTGGGATTAAGCACCCAATTTAACCCTTTCT
>VMDO01016157.1:0-48774 GCA_007922755.1 Pedetes capensis | reverse complement strand
AGGGGAAGGGGAAGGGGAAGGGGAAGGGGAGGAGGAGGAGGAGGAGGAGGAGGAGGAGGAGGAGGAGGAGGAGGAGTCAGGGAAAGAAAAGGACAAGAGAGGTGTGTGTGAAAAAAAATCCTACAGGGTAAAATGAGGCAAGAGAAGACAGAGGCTGGCTTTGGTGATCCTGGATCAGCCTTCATCCTCTGTGTTTTTCCTAGGGTCCAAGAGTTGTCCAGGAGACTTGGAAGATCTATTAGCTCTGCCTTTCCAAACACACTTATTATCTTGGTCAGCCAGGTCCTTGTGTTTTCTCCTAGATGCCCATAAATACAACCCAATTACAGTTCTATTTGGCTAATAATTTATAGAACATTTAAAATACCAAGCAGGGGCTAGACTAGGTTCTTGAGGGAAAGAATATTCTAGCATTCTTCTGTGCCCAAATTATGTTCAATAAATACTTGTTTGAAAAAATTAACAGAGTATTAGAGAAAATCAGACTGGAAGAAAAATAGGACTAGTTAAAAATAATATGTAAAATTATTGAATATTATTTTACATTCAGTAAGAACTAATTAGAAAATGGAAAAAATTTTTTCATGTAAATATATAACAGGAAAAAAAACCTAGGAGAGATTAAAAAATATTCAGAACTCTCTGAAAAAATATTCAACACTACTGTGAAGCATAAAAAGTGAATAATAGAAGGATACACTTTACTCTTAGTACTAAGTACTGTATTATAAAGTCAATTTCTTCAATCTCAATAAAAATAAAATTAGGTCCCCATTTTGTTTTTTATCTTGTTAAAAAAAATTTATTGTAGCACACTATATGTGCCATTAAAAAATCCTAATGAGAACACCTCAGAGAAATGAGCCCAAAATCTGACTGTAAATTTTCTTTGAAGTATTAGCTGATTCCTAAGCCAGGTTTGGTAACACATACCTGTAATACTAGCACCTGGGAGACTATGGTAGGAGGATCAACTTGAGTTTAGTGCCAGCTTGGTTACTTAGCAAGTTCCTGGACAGCCTGGGCTACACAAAGAAATCTTGTACAAAAAAAAAAAAAAAAAAAAAATACTGGCTGACTCTTAAGCAGAATATGTGCAGAGTAAGACTCCAGAATCACCACCAGAAAATAGCAGGTGGGAAACTGAAAACTGAGCAGAAGTTTCAGCAGCCATGAGATAGAGGTTGGGGTTTATAGCCTGTGAGACAGAGATAGCTCTATAAGCCCCTGATTTTTAGTTCAGAACAAAAAGTGTCACATATGAGAGTAAAGTGTGTTGGTTTGCCATAGGGATCAGCAAACTATAGACCACAGGCCGAATCTGGTCTGACCCCTGTTTTGTATAGCTGTAGATCTAAGAAGAGTTTTTGCATTTTTACAGCATTAAAAATAAGCAAATTAAAAGTACTATTACATAATACTTGAAAACAATTTAAAATTGAAATTTTCTGTCAATAAAGTTTTATTGTCACATAACCAAGCTCATTCACTTACATACTGATCATGACTGCTTTTCTGCCACATCACTATAGAACAATTATGGTACAGACCATATAGCCTATAAAGGCTAAAGTATTTGCTATCTGACCATTTACAGGAAAATTTTGATGACTTCTGTTGAGAAATAAGATCAGAATTGCAATAGACTAGTCCTAACTTGCTTAAAATCAATCATTAAGGATGAAGGTGATCTTCCAGAAGAAAATTTAACTCCTGTTAGAGGTACAGATCATGATCCACAGACACTATAATTACTTATAAACGATTGGGTCCAATGTAAATTTCAAAAATAAGTACTAAAAAATAAGTTTTAAAAAATGAATGAAATAGGCAAAAGCCAAGGAAAATAATAAAAAGAGCCACAGAGGCATTCATGACCTTTAGAAATAAAAGTTATCAGGCAAGACAAGAACCTTAAAAAAAATTATGATTAATATTCAGTAAAATAGAGAAAGAGATAATTTTAAGAGATTTGAATTTTTGTATTTAGTTTTGTTTATTTATTTGTTTGTTTGTTTTTGAGAAAGCATCTGAGTAGCCCAAGCTGGACTGGAACTACCAATGTAGACCAGTCTGGCCCTGAACTCGTGTCAACCCTCCTGAGTCAGCCTTCCAAGCACTGGTATTACAGGTATATGTCAACATGCCCTAACTAGAGATTTGGATTTTTAAAGAAAAATGTTGAATGAAAAATCTAGAACCTTAAAATACTATAACTAAAATTATTAACTCAATACATGTGTTTAATAGCAGTTTGGGCATAAAACAAAAGAGTAGTAACTAGAAAACAGAACTAGTGAATTGAAGCACAAAAAAAGCAGGGTGAGGGAAGTCAACAAACATAGAAATTATATGTAATTTGGAGTATCAGCAGTAGAAGACAAAAATAATGAGGGAACTGTCAGAGTTCTCAGACAATGACAAACAGCATATAACTTCATTTTTCAAGAGTCTCAACAAATTCCAAGCAAATATGATCAGCCTGTGAAATCCAAATGCAGACAGAATAGCTTCGAAGAAGGGAACACACTAACTTCAAAGAGCAAAGAATGATGAGTGACATCTTTAGCATGCTGAAAAGAAATGCCAACTTAGAAATCTATACCCAATTCTGCTTCAAAAATTAAGATAAAAATGTTTTTACTCAAAATCAGACAATTCATCAGAAGCAGACTTTCAGCAAAAGAAATACTAACACAAGCTCTTTGAGAAGAAGGAAAATGATCCCAGTTGGAATCAAAAAATGGGAAGAAAGAATTTAAAACATCACTGAGTGTAAATATATGAATTAATGTGGGAGAATGCTGGCATTTTGAACAGGTGGTTCAAAATAAAGTAGAATAAATTATGTAACAATCTTAGTACAAAAGGCAAGGGAGGTAAGAAATAGATTTAAATAGTTGTAAGGTTTTTGTTTTCTTTGGCAAACAAACACATTAACCTAAGTTACATGTGATAAATCAAATATGCATACTATAATTCCTATGTAATGAGGAAAAGAATAATTAAAGGTATATAAATACTGAATATAAGAGAAATGGAAAAATTTTTAAAAACTTACAATAAAAAGTCAAAAAGACAAACACATGATACCAATAAGAAATATTAGAAAACAAGAGGATAGATTTAAATTAATTAAGTTGATATTTAATATTAACACAGTAAATACTAAATTTGAAGATAAAAATGTCTAAGTAAATTTTTTAAAATATTTAAAAATACATATTTTAAATGCAAGGTCACAGAAAAGGTAAATGTAAAGAAGTACTTTCAAATGTTTAGAAATTTAGCAACAAACAGATGAATCCCTTGTGCAATTTAAAGAGGGAAAGGAGGAATTTTAGAAATAATTTCAAACTGATAATAAAAATTTAACATTTTAAAGCTGAGATGGAAATGTAAGGGCATTTAGAGTGACAGACACAAAAGATGACAGGTGAAATACTATATGATTCCACTTGTGTGGAGTTCAGGATTAGATGAAGCTAGGGTGGTGATAGAGGTTGGAATACTGGTTACTTGAAGGAGTAATATGACTTGAGAGGAGAACCTTTCCAGGCACTAGGAATGTGCTATATCTAGGCCAAATTTTTGTACACTTAAGATTTGTGCCCTTTATTGTATGTCTAGATAGATAGATAGATAGAATATATATATATATATATATATATATATATATATATATATATAAAATTAATCTATATAACACAAAATTCAATAAATGAAATTAAAATTAAATTCAAATTATGAAGAATTCATTCCTAATGCATAAAATTATAACAGCAACATTTTCTTTGGGTCTAGCAATCTCCTGGTGGTTCACAGAGATTAACTCATTAAATCCTCAAGACAACTCTATAAGTACTACTTCATCTTATTACATAGTAAAATAAACTGAGGCACTGAGATCCCAAATTCTTGTCTTGCAGCCCCATGTCTACAAAGTGGCAAGAATAGGATTCAACTTCAGGTAGTCTATAGTCAGAGAACTTACATTTAATTTTATCAAAACTTAAAAATTCATTAAAGAAGTGGTGAAATCAATGGAACAGAAGACCCATGCAGCTATGGCCATCTGACTTTTTAACAAAGATGACAAAAATGTACATTGGAGAAAAGATAGTCTATTTGACAGACAGCCCTGTCTGTCTATCTGCTTGTCGTGCTGTGGAGGCTTGCATGTTGCTGTGATACTAAAAGCTATGCCACCAGTATTTCAGATACCAGCAGGGCAAGCCATTGTGCACAGGTTTCAGTTGAGCTTCCAGATTAAGACAGAGAGGGGAGAAGGACCCAACAGCCTTCTCATGAAACAATTGTTGCTTTTAAGTGCCATTGAGTCTGGTCTGTATCATAGTCACCTCTTATAAATAGCAGAGAAGCACTGTCAAATATAATGCCAAATATAGTCCCTGGTCTAGAAACCACTCAAAAGATGACTGGGGAAGAATTGCCTCCTCAAAGTAGAGTTGACCTTAATGATGGAAATGAAATAAAGTCCCTGGGACCTTCTGCTGTTGATGTGGCACAACTCAAAATGAGACTAAATATGGTGGCTACAACAATGGGCTCAAACATAAAAAGATTATGTGCATGGCACGGTGTTGAGGAGCATTTCATTCTGTAGTACATAGAGTCACTATGAGTCAGGCCTAACTGAATGGCACCTAACAACAGCATTCAACAGATGGTGCTGAGAAAATTGATTATCCACATGTAGAAGAATGTAACTAGAACTCTCTCTCTCATTCTGTACAAAAATCAATTCAAGATGGACGAAAGACCTTAATGTGAAAATGGAAACTTTGAAAGTACTAGAGGAAAAAATAGAGAATATTTTAAATATATGCATGGGAAAGAACTTTCTAAAGAAGACCCCAATAGCCCAGGAATTAGTAGCAAGAATTGACAAATGAGATTACATGAAATCAAAAATCTTCTTTATACTAAGTGAGACAATTAATAAAAGGAGAGCATGCTGAATGGGAGAAAACCTTTGTCAACCATACATCTGATAGGGGATTCATATCTAGAATATATAATGGACTCAAAAAATTAAACAATAAAAACAACCTAATCAACAAATGGGCAATTGAATTGAGCACATGTTTCTCAAAAAAATGCAAATAATCAATAAATACATTTAAAAACTTTCAGCATCCTTAGCCATGAGGGAAATGCAAATCAAAACTACATTGAGAGCTAGGCATGATAACACATGCCTGCAATCCCAGTGACTGGAGGCAAAGACAGGAGGATCAGAAGCTCAAGGCCAGAGGTAGCCTGAGTAATTTAGCAAGACCTGTCTCAAGATAAGAAAATATCTAAAAAGGGGCTGAGAGTGCAGCTCAGTGGTAGAATACTTGCAAAGTACGTGCAAACCTACATTGAGATTTGATCTTACACCCAGTCAGAATGGCTAGCATCATCAAAACAAACAAGAACAAATGCTGGTGAAGATGTGAGCAAAAAGGGTTCTTATGTACTGCTGGTGGAAATATAAATCATTGAAACCATTATGGAGGTTCCTCAAAAAACTAAAAATAGAACTACTATATGATCCACATATACCACTCCTGGGACTATATCCGAAGGAATCTAAGTCAACATACCATAGAGACATCTACACTTCCAGGTTCACTGCAGCACAATAGCCAAGATGTGGAATCACCCTAAGATTTCCATCAATGGATGAATGGATTTAAAATATGAAGTTTATATTCACAAAGGCATTTTATTCAGTCACTTTAAAGAATAGAATTACTGCATGTCATTTGCAGAAAACTGGATGAAACTGGAGATTATATTAAGCCAAATAAACTAGACTTAGAAAGGTAAGTACCACATATTCCCTCTCATATGCAGAATCTAACTTTGAAAAAAGAAAAAAAGAAAAATTACATGTGTAAGACTTGAAAGTAAATGGGGACTATTTGGAGGGGAAAGGAGAACAGTGGGTGGGAAAGGAAGTAACGGAGTGGTAATGAAGGGCCTTTAAATGCACAATATAATTATAATAAATACCACAAAGAAACCCATTATGTAATATGAAACTTAAAATAAAATAAAAATAAAAATAAAGAAATGGTTCAAGGACATGACTAGATAACAGAAAGAGAAAGCTTATAAAGATGTATTAGTCTTTACTATTAGAAATGTCATACAGACTCAAATAAAAATATAGTAAGTTTCATTTATTAACACTAAAAATTAGATGACGCCTAGAGTGAAAATAGTATAGTAAAATTGAAGTTCATATTCTAAGAATGGAAAGATAAATTACCACAACCATCTAAGAAGACATTATGATGATGTTTTTTCAAAATTGTATGTGAATACATGTTGACCAGCATTCTACTTCTATAAAATAATCTTGTTCATTAATTAATTTATTTACTTACTTATTTTTGTTATTATTATTATTGCTGTACTAAGAATCAAACCCAAGCCTGGTGAATGATAAGAAGCACTCTATCACAGAGATACATCCCCAACCCTTAATTTTGTTTTGAATATTGGTACACAATAAATGTACATATTTATAGGGTACAAAATGGTGTTGCAATGTTTACTGTGTGCACAAATATGATAATCTATATATCCAAAAAGGTTTATAAGAAGATTAAAGATGAAAACAACTTTAATTTTTCTCACTTTCTTTATCTTAGAAACACGTCACTATGGCCACTCACAAGGGGAGTGAGATTTCACTTTTTGATAGTAGTAAAGTGCAAGAATTTGTGCATAAGTTTAAAAGATCACAAAAGAACTGTATCTTAATCATTTTATAAATGAAAGTAGTGGAGTAGATCCTTATGTACTGATAAGGAATGATGTACAAGTTTAAAAAGTATTAAAGCAAGTCATTAAGAATTGTTTTAAAGTGATCTCATTTGTGGAAAATACAGATATGTGTATACATGTACATATCTATAGTTGTACTTGGGCTGGGGTTTAGCTCAGTTCCATAGAGTGCTTATTCTGTGCACTCCGAGGCTCTGGATTTGAAACCCTAGCACTGCAATAATGGTAGAAGAACCTGGCAGCCCACTCCCGAAACAATCCTAAAATAATCAACCATTAAAAATCCTATGAATAATAGAAAAATATTGGCATAGTGCGAGGCATGGCACAATGTCAGGTAGCGTTCATTCTGTTGTCCATAGGGTCTCTATAAGTTGGATCTGACTTAATGATACCTAACAACAACATATTTTTATTTATATGTTTGTCTATGCATACAAAATTTGAAAGGTACACAAGTAACTGCAAAAAGGACTATTGTTTTCATTTTATAATCTTCTGTATTGCTTGAATTTTTTGCAATGAGAATATAGTAGTTTTATCACTTAAAATTTTGTTTTAAGATTCAAAATAAATATTTCATGCCTCTGTAATGGAGTTTCCACTCTTGAACTTGATATCAAAAAATTAGTTTATTATTGGAATATAAAATGAAAAAATGGTACATTTCAGATACATGATCAACTGTAGCTTGTTGTTGTTGTTGTTAGGTGCCATCAAGTCGGTATCCGACTCATAGCGGCCCTCATAGGGTTTTCAATGGCTGACTGTTTCAGGATTGCCTTGGGAGTGGATTGCCAGGCCCTTTTCCCATTTTTGCGGTGCTGGGAATTGAACTCAGGACCTCAGAGACTGCAGCACAGCACTCTACCAACTGAGCTAAATCCCAGCCCAACTCTAGCTTAGAAAGTACAAAATGTTCTAGAATGGTGGTATTTGGGCAAATTGCTTTCCTTCCCTTTATTCTCTTTATTGATAAAATATAAAGAATTGGACTAGATGGTGACTAAGGAACCTTGCTATTCTGACACTCTATAAATTATGAGTCAGACTAGTTAGAAAGATCAAAATGTAGGGCAAAAGCCAAAGAAATTGTATTTGAAAAGTACTTTCAATATAATACCCTGGCATGTTCTCTAGTGAAATATCAACTTCTATAGAGAGGGTAGCCCTGCCTTGAATATCATTACAATAATATGAAAAACAGACTTCTCCAGACAGCTGCCTCTAATTCTACTTCATAGTAAATAACTTTTAGTTTTTGCTTCAATGGCAGATGTAAAAAAATAAATTCTGTTTCTTTAATTTTCAAGTTCTTCAAATAAATGTCCCTGTCATTTCCTCATTTCTTGCTCTTTGAAACACAACTCATTTTTTAAAAAAGTGAATTCATCAGCATAAAATCTTCCAAAAAAGCAAATCACAAGAACGCATATTCACTTCATATTCCAGTTTTCTCCAACTTGCTGAGGCTGCTAATATTGTTGACTCAATAAATAAACATTTTACATGCTTTATAGAATATATTCCACAACCTCAAAAATACATGGGTAAAAGTATCATCACAATTCCAGCATTTTTTTCCTGTTTTCAGTGTCTAAGACAACTTTCAATTTTCAAATAGGCTGTGTTCCAGAATTTAGTTTTTCAATCAGCTATGTAGAACAAGAGATATCCTTCTCTCTTTCCCAGAAACAGTATCATAAATGCTATGTGTTTTCAATTCAAACCACAGTAACTGTTTAATCCACAGTGTACCTAAATTAGAGCATTTTTGAGGGGTCATGGAACACGAGAGGAGAGAGTCCTTCGGAGTGAGAACTAGATTGGAATCCTGGCTCTGCCAGTTGAGCAAGTTATTAGAAGACAATGATCTTCAGTTTCCTCCCCTACAGAATAGTGATCATTTATTTCCCAAAAGTGACCTATGAATTATCTGAGATAATGTAAATGGTCATTTTCTCCTTCGTGACAACCTCTCTAATCTCCTTTTTACACTAACTTTTACTACCTTACTAAATATTTTGAAACCAGAGTGCTTTTTTGTTTGTTCAATATTACAATTATAATTTAATTAAGCTATACAAATGGGCTTGTCTAATTTTATTCATAAACCCAAGCAGCTTCAGAAAGATGAATCCTGCTTCCACTCTGGAGGAGTAGAAGAATAAAGACTTAGTACTTCTGCCATGGCCACTGGTTCTCATCTTTGACTCTGGAAACTGACTCTCCACAGTCAGAGTCAAGTTGAAAATCCCCCATCTATCACTGACTGCATATGTACACTGGAATGATATGTTTGACTTCTCTGTGCCTCAATTTCCTCATCTGTAAAGTGAGAATGGCAATAGTTCCTGCTGCCTAAGGCATATTTAAAGTTCAAATAAAGTAATGAAAATAAAACATTGATCAGAGAATCTTTCTGATATTTTCCTATAGCATAACCCTATTAATTATAGTTTTGATGCTTTCCAAGTGAAAGTTTGAAGAAAAAGAATGTACTGCTAAATTCAGTTGGGAAAACACTGCCAGTTAAGTTTTAAGTTTTTTTTTCTTTTGTTTTATTTTTAGGTTTTTTTTAAAGGACACTTCATATTTATGAATTCAAAGCTTGAGACTGTGACTTCTTAGTGCACACTGATAAGCCGGTGTAAAGGGTTCACAAATTAGGTGTGAAAATTATAACTGTAGTGAGTTTTCTATAATATTTTTATACTGTCCCCTTCAGACAAGATGAAAGAAATAGAGATTTTGCACAGTTCCAAGACAAGTCTGAGGCAGCTAATTTTTTTTCACATATCAGACTAGAAAAAATTTAAATTTTTTTAAATTGGAAATTTCTAATATACAACTTAATGCGTTTCATTCTGACTTGCATTTCACTGTGACATTTCCATATATGCATTCTGTTGTACACTGCACAGATAAGTTCCCCCTTACCCTCTTGTGCACTTCCTTCCCCTGTTCCAGCCCCCCACCAAGACCTCTCTTCCATGTGCATGTCTTCTTGTGGTAAAATTTTTCTATATATCCTTGGATCCCAATTATGTTTAAGATCAAAACTTTCTCTGTAGTGAACTACCTTTTTACATTGTCAGTACTATTATTTGAATTTTCTAGCCCATCCATATTATTACCATTCTTTGGTATTATTGGTGTTATTATAATTATTTCCAGAACTGTTAAAGTTCGGCTGTTCTCCCTGAGGTTGCCCCTCCTCCATTCCTCACTCCTCCTTCTTCCTCCTCCCCCCTCCTCCTCTCCCAGGATTTCCGCCTTTTGCTAGATCCCTCCCTCCTTCTTTTGTGCTCCCCAAATTGTCCCTTTTCCGCTAAGTCAACTTTAGCTTTATTATTATGTTCTGACCTCAGCATAGGATTTTTTCCTTGGTTTAATTTTTTATTCAGCTCCCACATATGAGTGAGAACATGTGGTATTTTTCTTTCTGGGCTTGTGTTCATTCACTTAAAATGATTTTCTCCAGTTCCATCCTTTTTGCTGCAAATGACATTATTTCATTTTTTTTGATTGCTGAGTAGTTTTCCGTTGTGTATATGTACCATAGTTTTTTTATCCATTGTTCTTTTGATGAGCACTTTGGTTGATTCCATATCCTTGCTATTGTGAAAAGTGAGGCAGCTGATGTTTGATGCCATCTTCCCACACAGGTTCCTGGTGAAACTTGTCAGTGGCTCCATGGTCTTCCCTCACAGATGTGGCCGATGAACATTCCTCAGCCCTCCCAGCAGGCCTCCTCCTGCCAGGAGCTTTGCTACTTGTGTGCCTCACTTGCCATACTGGAGCTTGAGAATTGCTCCATGCTTATCTAAAACCTGAGAAAACACCCTGTTATCTCCCATTTCTAGTTCCTAATGGTTTGGCCTAGAAGCAAAAAGCATTTTCTCACTGGGGCCTATCATTATCTACATTTCCTTGCTTCCCTTTCATTTCTCCCTTGAGGTATGAAAAATCTGCAAGGGCTCTTGAGAGCCATAGCATTGTGTATTCTTCAAGTAATGCTGAGAGGAACGAGAATGTGTGTGTGTGTGTGTGCGCGCGCGCGTGTGTGTGTGTGTGTGTGTGTGGTGTATGGTGAGGGGGTAAAGAAGAGGATGGTGGGAGAGAGAAGTGAGAATATGGAAAGTTTGCTTCATTCTTAGCTGTGTCCATAAGTAAGAAACTACTTTACCTTTTATTTTTCTTATTTCCTTTTTCTTTGCTGTTTTTTCAAATCCATTGCTTTACTTTCCCTCCCTAACTGTACTTTTTAGTCGATGTGCGAATTTTTTTGTTAGTTTTATTCAAAGGCCATTTTGGGCCTGGCTTGCATAGATTTTCTCTATATCCCAGCTTGTTCCAGAGCTTTCTTAGTGACACCATCATACCAAAACCTTATCACATCACCAACCTCTGCTTCATTCTCTTCATCATCCTCGGAGCTTTTTCCCCTACACTTGTTGTCATATTTACTATAGGACCTACAGGTCCATTTGCATTATGTCTCTATTTTTACTTGCATTTTTGAAATGTTTTTTAGTTCCCAAAGTTTTGTAATTTTCTAAATCAATTTGATTTCTATTTACAGCCCTGTGAGAAACTGTATCAAACATTCTCTCCCATTTTGTCATTCAAAGAAATCTTATCACATTTCCCTGAAACACCAAGGGCAACTTGAAGGTATTTCTCACTTTTCCCGTTCTTTTTCAGAGGTAGTTTGATATTGTGTGCTATTGAATCTCAATTTGAATGGCTTGGGGCCTAATCTTTTTAAACCCTTTGGAAATACAGATTTTAGAACCTAAAGGTTTATATACTGAGTATCAGAGCTATTTTCATTTCTAATAAAATGTTCCCTATGAAGCCTTCTCTAGACAATATGTTACTACTTGTATATTTCTATATTGCAGAAGATAGTACTTAGGGTTTTTTTATTTGGCTGGTTTTGTTTTTTTCTTTTAACTTAAATAAATAACATGAACTAGAATAGGTTCCCAGGGACAAGGACTGAAAGAAATTAGTCCAGAATTTAAAAACAAAACAAAAAAAGCAAAAACAAAACAAAAACTGTGGCCCATATTATTTCATATTATATAGTATATATAATAGTATTAGATTTCCTCAAGTCACTCAATAATCTAGTCCCTTAAGTCATAGCACTAAACACCTTGAGACTCATGATGAACCTCCATTTTACCACTCAGTTTATTTATGTAATCTGTCTTTTGAAGAACAGATTGTGTTGGTTTTCCTATAGACAAGACAAACATAGACAATTCCAATTTATGTCTATGAGCAGAAACTATCAGAAGTATTTTTAAAGCCTCAGCATAGGAGAGTCAAATACAGCAAATTCTTATTTCAAATATCAGTAATTATGCTGACTTTCATAGAATTTGATACAAAAGATCTGACAAATATGAAGTGAGAGAAGTGAAAATTTCTTCAGTCTATTGCACACTAGTAAAAAATTAACAACTAATAAAACTTATGAGTTGACAGCAATATTCCAACTTTTTCCTATATTGTGACTGTGCAGTTTTAAAAATTATTTCATAAAATATGAGATACAGACAGAGTTTAGGATTTATATTTTTATAGAAAGAAGAGAGTCAAAAAGTTGTGAAAGCTCCACAGTCCTTGAAACTTTAGTGTGAACAGACAAAATGGCAATGTGTG
The DNA here is from genome assembly GCA_007922755.1 of Pedetes capensis. Lineage (NCBI taxonomy): Eukaryota > Metazoa > Chordata > Mammalia > Rodentia > Pedetidae > Pedetes > Pedetes capensis. Next base: position 36,294 of record VMDO01016157.1, on the reverse strand, counting down.
AAGTTTCACAAGAAACGTAGAAGACAGTAATGTACACTTTGACCTACGACCTTTCTTTTAACACAATTAATTCTCTCTCGGCTGTTGTAAATCTTGAGCAGCACAGTTCTGGATAAACAGTCTAACTGATTATAATTTCCACAGAATTAATGCTGAATGTCTTCCTAAAAATAGATTCAGTGTGGCACAGTAGGTCATGCCTATAATCCCAGTGACTCAGAAGGCAAAGGTAGAAGAATCACAGGTTCCAGGCCAGAGGCAGCCTGAGTTACTTAGTGAGACCCTGTCTCAAGATAAAAAATAAAAAATGGGCTACGGGTGCACCCCAGTGGTAGAGTACTTGCAAACTACGTGCAAGGCCCTGGACTCAACCCTAAGTACCACTGAAAAAACAAAAACAAATCAAAAGAAAAAAACAGATTCAGAGTCATGATTTCATATTCCATTGTCAAGCAGAAATTTATAGTGCTTGTTACCACACCATAAACACCAAACTACCCTCACTGAATCAGTCCTCTTGGGAACCATAGTGCGCTCATGCCTAATGGATGGCGGCAGATAGGGAGATGCCTTAGAACTGAGGCTAACAGGTCCCCACAGCCTGAATCCAGGTATACAGTTATGTAACTAACTGGCCTTAATGGCCACAGGCAACAGATACGATTATGCTGGGACTGGGTAAACATAAGTGAACACTAAAAATTTCTTTGCTTTTAACAATAGGAAGGACTTTTTAAAGCCCTCTTCCTTTGTTCAATAGTGAAAAAAATACTCTCAATAAAATCTTGTTTTAAAAAGTGAAAAAATATCTATGCTATGATTATTGATATATGAATTTCACAGGTATGCAAACAGAAATAAAATGTAGAAAAATATAGGATATTTTACTCTTTAAACAGATTATTGAATTTGAGTCATTCTATTTTTTCCAATTCTGATGTTGCTAACTATATTGTTTATATAAAACACATACACAACACAGAAATTTATTCTTAAATTAGAAAAGAGTTACGATTCTATGTTTTTTACTAGTTAAAACTGCCATTTTAGTTAATATGGGTTTTTAAAATATACTTAATCCTTTCATAGTTTTGAAAAGTCCTTCAAGTTGTTAGTTCATCAACACCTAACTAAAGTTTGTGTTGTTTCTATGGAACTTTAGAAAATAAAGTTTGATATAAGTAAAAATAGTGTGTCAAAAAATGCCTACTTTTACTAATCTTATAAATCAAGTTATTTTAAGATATTGAGAGTATATTTATATATATTTACATGTTTATACCATATTATGTATCTAATAATTAAAGTAGCAGATTTTATAAAGCTTTTTGGCTTTCATGATAATGATGACAATAACAGCAATATTATTTCATGCTAGATTCTTGAAACTCTAAGATAAAGATAATACTTCCTGACTTCAAATTATGAACAGTCTAATAAGAAAAACAGATACTGCTTTGTGAATAAATCAATTACAGTGTAAGCCAAGAGTAACAGTGAAAAATACGCAAATTGCAATGATTCATATGATTTCCAGTAATGATAAGTATAGCAGTGGGGGACAAAGTAGATTCTCAAATCAAGTTATATTTTAGCTACATTTTATAAAATAACAAATTTTGCTACATAAATATTATAAGTTTAAGTGCATACCGCAATAATGATATGTTGTAGTTGGGTCTGACTCAGAGCAACCCTATGTACAACAGAAAGAAACATTACTTTACACTCTGCCGTGCACACCTCATAACCCTTCATTTTCTCTCTCTTTTTATTTTCAGAGGGCTGGAAATTATGTATGGTAGAAGTAAACCAACTTCAAATATGAGATCAAAGATAGCTCCCTAAAAGATGTTAGAAGTACAAAAGAGAAAGAACTTGAATGCCCTCATGATCTTGTAGAATAGAGCTATCTGCCACCCTAGACCATATACTTCTACACTGCTACATAAGAGTTTGAGGTCTACTTGTTTCAAGCTTACACTATAACTAATGTGGGTGAACCTGCAACCATACCACTGTGGCATCTGATCCTGTCAGATCTTGGAAGCTAAGCAGGGTCAGGCCTGGTTAGGGCTTGGATGGGAGATGGCCTGGGAACACCAGGTGCTGTAGGCTTGAGTGAAGGACCTGGCAACTCACTTTCAAAAAACAATCACCCACTGAAAACCCTAGGAATAGCAGAGAAGTACTGACAATAGTGGTGGTCATGGGCACAGAATCTGGTGGGGTTTTGTCGGTTGTACATAGGGTCCCTGTGAATTGGACCCAACTTGAAGGCACCTACCAACCAAGGTGGGTGAATTAATGTGTGACTAGAAGAATAAGGGGTGTAATCACAGAATAGAATACTAAATTTTGTGACTTCACATAGAATGTAGCTCCAGGGGATAAACAGTTTAGGATGGGATAATCGGAGTTAGATATTAAAAGAAATTTACTATATAAATAGAGTAAAAGAAACAAACACTGAATGCAGAAAGTCAGGTGGTAATTTAAATGATTGTTGAAATTGCATGGATGAGAATAATGATAGCATAACAAAAATGACAAATGTGTGACTGTGTTCTCAATGATGTAAGAAACTCTTAAACAGAGTAAATATAATGAGGACATGGCAAAAAGGAATTTACTATAGTTAATGCATGTGCCTTGAGGTTCCAGGGATATTTTTTCGGAGTGGGGGAATAATGTTTGACATGTTGCAACACAGGCTACTGGTGATTCTAACCCAGATGCCATCATTAACTAACTTGGTAAATCACTCAATATCTGTAGTTCAAGGGTCTTTCACCTGTAAAAGGATGAAATTGCATTACATTAGACCTAGTTTCCTTACAGTACCAACATTTCATGATTTTAACTTCTAGCTGGATCCAAACTCCTTACTACTAATAGCAGGCCAATCTTCTACTGGCTTCACAACCAAAATGTTGCTGTACCTTCAGTGAGACATAAATCCAGGGCTGGTGCCTCTTGGGAAAGGTGATGAAATGGTACATAAACAAGTCACTTCCCTTCTTTCTCTAGCAGAGGTGCTCAACTTCAAATCTGTTCCCTCTGTAACCAAGCTGCGGTTCACAGCTGTGTGAGACGATTCCCAATTACCATGATTTGCAGGAAAATCTAAACCCAGGATGAGATGAGGCCTGTGGGGGGAGTGAGTCCCCAGCCAGTCAGACAGAGGGATTTGAGTGACCTCTTTGTGACCTGTGCTGTTTTATTAGCCAGCTGCCAATGGAGAATGTTTGCTTATATGATACCGTTTTCCTCTCTGTCAGTTCTTTGGATGCATCCTGTTTTTTCTTTTATTTTCAATAATTTTCCTTATTGAATAGATTATTTCCAATCATATTATATAGATATTGTACAGGAGTGCATATCACATGCATACAACATTAGCATTACTAACTTTATAAGCTTATAAATAATTTCATTACAATTTGATAAATGAGTATTATGGGTAAGATGAAGTGCTAACACCTTGCTAATGTGCCCCAAGCCTTTTGTTTTGGCCTCTATCTTTGGCAAATATACTTGACATCTTTTTTATTTTATTTTTTCTGGTATGTGAGGGTTAAACCCAGGGCCTCGCACAGGCAGGTGCTCTGTGCACCCCCACTACATTTTTTATTTTTGTCTTGAGACAAGGTCTCGGGAATTTGCACAGGCTACCTCTGGCCTTGATCCTGCGATCTTCCTCCCTCTGTCTCCTGAGTTGTTGGGATTATAGGTGTGAGCCACTGCACCTGCCAATACTTTGCATCTTTTACAACCCAAAGTCTTTTATACTTCCCTTCTTGAGTTTGATGCAACTAACCCTAGCAATAGGCTCTTGTTCCATGACAAGTTCACTACTTATGTGTTTTCTTTCCTTTTCCAACAAGACAAACAGTGTAGGAAGGAATTGGAATTGATCACTAAGGTAAAAGTCCATTGGACTGAATTTGACTCCTGTAACCATGAAATAGGACTTCAGATCCATTTTCTGTTCCACCTCTGATTTTTTATAAAGAGACCATGTATGGATACTGTTTCTTATAAGTTGTTATGAAAAGTCTGAAATTAGGTTTCTCTACACCCAAGAATGTCTTGATTCTTTCATACCTTCCCATGGTGGCAAGATGGTCTGTGAGGTGATCTTTGGTACTTTAACTTGGAAAAAGAAATTTCACTTGGAAAGAGATATTGATTACATGTTGCTTCCTCATCATAGTTAGTGTTGTGTTCCTTGTTTTGTGTGTTTATTTTCTATTGAAGAGATCTAAGTTATGAAGTGGGGGGCTGGGGTTAGCTCAATGGGTAAAGTGCTGCTCTGTGCTCTCTGAGGCCCTGGGTTGGATCTCCAGCAAGGTAAAAATGGGCAATTCACTCCCAAAGCAATCCTGAAACAATCAGCCATTGAAAATCCTATGACTAGCAGAGAAGCACTGACATAGTGCTGGGCATGGCACAATATCTGGGAGTGTTTCCTCCTATTGTACATAGAGTTGCTATAAGTTGGACCCCACTCGATGGCACCTAACAAGTTGTGAAGCTAATGCTAAAAGAACTTATTCTCTAATCTACTTGACTAGGTCCAGGCTATCATTACTGTTTTCTCTTGCTGTCTATACCAATTCTTATAGCAAATTTTATAATGGTAAATCAATCATTTATGTTTATTTACTAAAAGTGAGATCTGCTAGCTTGAAATCTTCATTAGTGTTAGGAACACATTTGTATTTTTCATCACTGCACTATGACTTGCGATTTCCAGATACTCAAAAAAATTAGGCAAATTAATGTAGGAAACATTACATTGAATGATGATTTTCAGAGTTTTCTTTAAAGTATTCATTCCTCTGAGACATACAGTTTCTAGAAGGTACTGTAAAATATTTGTTGTTGTTATTGTTAGATGCTCTCAAGTCAGATCCAACTCTGTACAACAGAACAAAACCCTCTCCACACTGTTCCACACCTGGCACTATTGTCAGTACTTCTCTGCTATTCATAGAGTTTCCAATGGCAGGTTGTTTCTGGAGCTGATTGCCAGGTCCTTCTCTCTAGCCTGCAGCACCTGGTATTCCCAGGTGGTCTCCCATCCAAGGAGTAACTAGGCCAACCCTGTTGAGTTTCTGAGATCACGCAGGATCACATGCCAGGGGGCTATGGCTACAGACTGTAAAATATTGGGCCTGGAAAGTAGCAATATCCCTAGGTAAAATTTGTGCAAAAATCACACTTTATTCCTTAGCCTAGTTAATTGTTACAATGTCTTTATCTGCACTAGAAATTTTCATAATATCAGGAAAGAACCTACAACATAAAGTATAAATATTCAGAAAATAATTTCCTCTTTCTTTTAACTTAACAAGCACTCAGGGATCATCACTGTTAACATCAATTATCTCTATGTTCTAAATGTGTGAATTTCAGTTAGAAAATTTATAGCAACATCATGCCATGTAAACCAAGGTTAAGTATTAAATGTTATATTAAAGTGTCACTGAGAATAATCATAAGCATACGTCTCACATACTCTACTCTCTATAAGCAATTACCAAGTCTTTATTGCTACTTTTCCCCTGTGAATTATCAGGTAGCAGATTGGATGTGCTAAATAATGGGTGAGATTCAAGCAGGATTCATTTTAAGATCTATCATATTTTTATTTTTTCCAAATGATGTCATAAATGCCAATTTTTTTTCTAATCATGTATGTTTATCTTCATTGAGCTCTCTCAAATAAACATGAAATATAATAATTTCCTTTGTTTTGCATCAAATCAGGGTGAAAGACTACTTGAATATCATAGAACTTTCCCATAAATATCCAAGGCATACATAAATGTTTGAATAAATACTTGTGTGTGCCCAAGCCAAAGCTTCAACAGATGCTGACACCATTCACAGAACAGATCTCCAGAGGAAGACTGATGACTAATTTGACATGATTGCAACTTTTATAATATTCTATTAATCACTATGTTCATACTTCAATGTACTATAATTGTTCTAGATTAGAATATCTGTAACTATAGGTTTGTTTGCAGTTCTGGAAAATTGTAGAAACCGAGTCTGTAATTTCAACAAATTCACATTTTTATTCATTTGACTATTTAGTACCTAGTATTTCTTTTACACAAAAAGTTATTCAAAACTAATTTTTGACATTGTTTCATTTATTCCTCATAACTAACTAGACATAACTGTCTTAAATTTTCCAAGTCTCTCTCTCATTCCTACTGTTTTGGCACAGCTGTGTTTAAGAGCTGTCAAATGTTCCTTCTTACAAATTCAAAGCCTTGTCTCTGTCAGGATCCTCCAAAAATGTCCCCACTCATACCCATACCCAGCTTACTTTAGCCTCTATGCACCACCTAACCTCTATTCTGACAAATAAAAGTCACCTTATGGACATTCTTCTAAATCCCACATACAATTTTCTTTTTCCAGTGTTGGGAGTCCAACCCAAGGCCTTCACCATGCTAGGTACATGATCAACCACTGAGCTACATCCTCAGGCCCATTCGCTTATTCTTATTATTCTTATTCTTATTCTTATTCTTAGTATTTTACTTATACAATCCACTCTCAACAGCCTTGTTTTTTACCCACACCTTCTGACCAAGTTCAATTTCCATCTTGTGAAAAAAGTCCTCTATTTGGCCCTCAGATCTACTCTATCCCTCTTTACCCTATCCTCTTCCCAGATGGTGGGTGTGTTACATCAATAAGCTCCTTTGACATCTAGGTATCAGTTATGTTGGCCAAAGGGAAGCCCAAGCAGAAGACAGGAAGGGAAGAGATAGGAGAATAAGATTGTGGTATTTATTCCTCCACTCCCTTTCTATAGGGATTCGTTACCTGGCTTCACCCCTCAACCAAAGACAAGTCTGTTCATAGGAATCCTTTCTTCAGGTTTGAGGAATTACTCCATTTCATAACCCTTTCAGATGGTAACAGTATTGCTATTAGCCCCAGGGTTAATATACTATCCCTGTGGCTTCCATATAGCCTGAGTGTGTCTGTTAATGATTCCTTTATTAAACAATACTAAAACAGTCTGTTTCTTATTACGATCCTAATTTGACACACATCTCTTTCAAGAGGCCTTAACCTGTAACTCTGATTCACTATCAGATGATACATATTTATCATACTGTACTGACTTTAAAATATGTCCACAAATTCTTTGATACTTCTCTCTTCAAAGAGTGGAGCCTAACTCTGTCTTTACCCATGGGATGTAGAATGTGTATTTCTATATTGGGACCCAAAAGGGATAATGACTACCTCCTTGTTCTCTCTGGGATCACTCACTTTAGGAACCAATTGCTAGTTGATGCTCAAGTTGCAATAGGTAGAAGCCCCCATGGCAAGGAACTGAGGCCTCTTGCCAAAAGCCATGGGAGTGAGTGGAGAAATCCCCTCATCCCCTCTCAAGCCTTCAGATGACTGCATCCCTGGCTGGGATCCTGACTCAACTGCATGAGAGATCCTGAACCAGAACTACACAGTTAAGCTCCATCCACATTTCTGATCCACAGATATGAGGAGATCATAAATATTCTTTTAAGCTTCTAAGTTTGGGGGAGCAATGTGTTATGTAGTAATTGTTGTTGTTAGGTGCCATCAAATCCTGTCTGACTCATAAAGACCCTCATGTTGTTGTTGTTGTTAGGTCCTGTCAAGTTGGTATCCAACTCATAACAACCCTACATACAACAGGCGAAACACTATTGTCAGTGCTTCTCTGCTATTCATAGGGTTTTTCATGGTGGATTGATTTTTGGGAGTGGGTGACAGGTCCATCTCCCAAGCCTACAGCACCTGGTGTTCCCAGGCGGTCTCCCACCCAAGTACTAACCAGGCCCAACCCTGCTTGGCTTCCGAGATCTGACTGGATTGGATGCCATAGGGCTATGGCTACAGACAAAGACCCTCATAGGGTTTTTCAAATTCTTATTGTTTCAGGATTGCCTCAGGAGTGGAAGGCCATGTCATTCTCCCATTTTTGTGATGCTGAGAATCAAACCTAGGACCTCAGAGACTGCAGAGCAGTGCTCTACCAACTGAGCTAAATCCCAGCCCATCATGTAGTAATAGACAGCTAATAGTAGTAGGTAACTAATATAGCAACTAAGTGGGCTGGGATTTAGCTCAGTTGGTAGAGTGCCGCTCTGCAGTCCCTGAGGTCCCAAGTTCGATTCCCAGCACCACAAAATTGGGAGAAAGATGTGGCAACCCACTCCCAAGGCAATCCCGAAACAATCTGCCATTGAAAACCCTATGAGGGTCGCTATGAGTCGGACACGACTCGATAGCACCTAACAACAACAACAATAGCAACTAACCCACAGCCAGACACATACCCTGCATAAAAAGTGTTGGGCCACAGTACAGATTCAGTATTGAATCACTCTGGAACTCTTTGTCTTTAATTGTTTCACTTTTTTCCCTAATCTTACTAATTTTTGCATCCTCCCAACAGGGATTCCCCAAATTTTAGCCATGACTTTACCCTTGGTGGAGCTTAATGAATTTCTTTGCCAAAGCACCAGCTGTGCCCCACAATTTTTTGTGTACACTTCATAGACCATGGGTTAAACCTAAGACCTACTCACTATTTCTCCAATTTTGACAATGCAACAGTTCTTTATCACCAATCATGTCTCACACAGGGATAACACTTTCACATTCTTCTTTTTCATTTTCCTATTCCATTTACATTATTACATGGTTTACAATGTAAGCAGTAATATATGTCATGTCTTCCTTAACTGTATTGCAACTGTATTGCAACTGTATTGCAGTTAAGGAAGAGATGAACCATAACATCACCTATGTTCTATAGTCTATTTCAACTCTGTTGAATATCTAGCAGTAAATAAGTGTTTATAAATGTGGGTATCTGGTGCCATTATGTTTCATAAATACTTTTTTTGCTTCATTCTTCCTTCTGCTGCTATCACTACAACAAAAATTCCTATATCTAATTTGAATTAGGTGGATTCTATTTTACACTAGGCTCCTTTATCATCTTTTCCTTAAAACTGTAACATATTGTATATCTGTTAAAACTTTTTAACTTGTTTAATTTATAGCAAGTTATGATTAAATGTATCACTTTCCTCCATAACCCCGAATGTAGCCATAAACAAAACATTGTTTTTATTTGCTAGACTCAACTTGCACATAAGTGCAGATAGCTCTATCCAGGTGTTACTGGGCTGGCTCTGGGATAAACAGACATGCATTTGGTATGTCCAAAGTAAATGGGTGACTTACTTTCCATGATAACTTAATTTGGCAAAAAGAAAACTAGGTTTCCTGACTCTATTTGCTTTTGTCCAATAAAAATAAGCCTTTGAGACAGCTTCTGTCCCATGGACACTTCATTAACTGCCAATATTGCTGGAGCAACACAATTATAAATATGTAAAGTGTGATATATACAAGCCTACTTTGCAAAATATGCCAGCTTCTCCAGATGTCTCCTATTTTTGTTCAAATCAAATATGTTTTGTTGTAGTTACTTTGCTTTCATTTGAATCCTGTGACACTGAATAATTAAAAACAGTTTTAAAAAATCATTAAATATTTAAATTCTACTGAAATATATCCAGAATCTAACCATTCTGTGTTTGGATAGTACAGATGCTCACATGGCAGCAACAGAAATTTGTGTGGGGGAGAAATTAATCCTTCATATACAGGATTTAAATTATCCTTCAGTCATATAGACAATGTACATATGAACTCCAGAAGGTGGGTTAAGTTGTGTAGTTGAACTATGTAATCCCAGTACAAGATAGAAACTCAGAGACATTTTGATTCAACCCTCTTATTTCATATTATGGGGTAGTAGACAGTGAGGCCTGTTTGCTTCTGGTAACCTAGCCAATTTTTGTTGTAGTTATTTCAGACAGAGTCTTATTAAGTAGCTCAAGATGACCTTGAACTTATTGTATAGCCCAGGCTGGCCTCGAACTCCCTGTCCTCCTTCCTTGCCCTCCCAAGTGCTGAGATTACAGGTGTGAGTCACCACACCCCACCTCACCCAGTCACTTTTAGGCTAGAATTGGATTTCCAGTGGCTTTTATTTCAGTCTTCTTTTCCTATGGAAAAATCAGAAGCTGCGGTTTGTCATTTAAGAGATGAGAGAGTGGCCTCATCCAACTTGTTGTCCCTATTCTGGAATCTGGTGCACTGTCTAGACAGTTCAGCCTTGCTCTTGATATGCCCAGGGCTAAGTAAGTCTTCAGAGGCAGAATGTCACTAAATCAAAAGTATGCAACACTGAGATACTCTCACAAGAATAACAGAGTATAAGTAAACAATGACAGAAAATTCTGAAGACTGTAAGATTCACAGCAGCTTAATCATCACAGTAAAGCTAAACATAAAACTAATTATGCATTGCTTTATTCATTAAGCATAAGAACTTATCACAGATATCAAAATTGCATTCTTATATAATCAGAGAATTTCCCTCTAGATCCAGTAGATAAAGACTCAAAAGCCAATAGGGGCTAAAAATTAAATTAGTGAAACAGCTGGTAATACCAGAGGGAATGGTGACAGTTCTGGCAAAATGTAAGGTAAATGTCCTATTTAAAGAGAGTAGCTGCTTTGTTCATTCAGCCTTAAGAAGAAGGGAATTCTGCCATTTGTGCCAACATGGATGAACCTGTAAGACATGCTAAGTGAAAATAAGCAGGTTCAGAAGGACAAATACTGTGGTGGTGTTGTTGTTGTTGTTAGGTGTCATTGAATTGGGTCTGACTCATAGCAACCCTATGTACAACAGAAGCAAACACTCATAGACCCTGTGCCAGGCATATGATCTATTTTATGTTTAAGCCCATTGTTGCAGACACTGTATCAATCCATCTAGTTAAGGGTCTTCCTTTCTTTTGTTGATTCACCATTCTCCCAAACATGATGTCCTTCCCCAGGGATTGGTCCCTCCTGACTACATGTCCAAAATATGTAAGACACAGTCTAGACATCTTTGCTTCCAAGGAGCACTATGGTTGCACTTCTTTTCGAATGGATCTGTTAGTTCTTTTGGCAGACCATGATATATTCAAGATTTGTCTCCAGAGCCATAATTCAAAAGCATCAATGATTCTCCTACCTCGCTTATTTGATGTCCAGCTTTCACAACCATATGGTGCAACTGAAATTACCATGGCATGAGTCAGATGCACCTTCATCTTCAATGTAACAGTTTTACTTTTTAGCACTTTAAAGAGTCTTTTGCAACAGTGTTTCCCAATGCAATGTGTCTGTTTATTCCTTGACTGCTGCTCTCATGGGTGTTGATTGTAGAATCAAGGAAAACAAAATTTTGCACAACTTCAATCTTTTCTTCACTTATCATAAAGTTGCATACAACCCAGTTGTAAGGAAATTTGTTTTGTTAATGTTGAGTCACAATCCATACTGAAGGCTGTGTGCTTTGATCTTCCTCAGTAAATGCTTCAAATCTTCAATTTTCAGCAAGCAGAGTTGTGCCATCTGCATAATGCAGGTGGTTCATGATTCTTCCTCCAGTCTTGAGGCCATGTGCTTCTTCATAAAGTCTAGCTTCTTAAATTATTTGCTCAGCATAGAGATTGAAGGACCAAAAGATTCAATCCTGCAGCATGAATAAGTCCTGAAGACCTAATGTGTAGCATCATGGCTATAGTTAATTACCTGGCACTATATCCTTGAAATTTGCTGAGACAATTGATCATAAGGTTTCTTGCCACACTAAAAAATCATAACTATATGAGGTAAGAGTCATGTTAATTAGATTTTTAATTGTTGTTAAGTACCATCAAGTCAGCTCTCACTCATAGCCACTCTATGTAAAACACAATGAAACACTACTCAACACTATGCCACCATGTACATGAATTTTTTATGTTTGAGTCATTGTTGCAGCCTCTATTTTTCTTCTCATTTTGAGTCATGCCGTATCAGCAAAAGAACATCTCAAGGGCTTTATTTTATTCTCATCATTAAGGTCAACTCTACTTTGAGGAGGCAACACTTCCCTAGTTGTTTCTTGAATGCCTTGCAGCCTGGGGAGCTCATTTTCTGGCACTATATTTGCATGCCAGCCATGGTGGCACCTGCCAATAATCAACTTGCTGAAGGGGATGAGCCAAGAGGATTGCAAGTGGTCTGGGGTTTAGCTGTTAGTAGAGTGCTGCTCTGTGCTGTCTGAGGCTCTGAGTTCCATGTCCAGCACTGCAAAAATAGGAAAATAACCTGGCAATCCACTCCCAAAGCAATCCTGAAGCAATCAGCCATTGAAAACCCTATGAATAGCAGAGAATCACTGACAATAGTGTTTTGTCTGTTGTACTTAGGACTGCTATGAGTTGGACACTGACTCGATGACACCCAACAACAACAACAACGTATTTGCACAGGGTTTTCAATGGCTAATTGTTTCAGGAGTGGGCTTCTGGGTCCTTCTCCTTAGTCTGTCTTAGTCTGAAAGCTCAGCAGAAAACCTATCCACTATGGGTGGCTCTGCTGGTGTCTGAAATGCAGGTGGCATAGTTTTTCAGCATCACAGCAACATGCAAGCCTCCACAGCACAAGATGACACACACATGGGGGAACAATTCTACTATATATGTCAAAATATCACATTGTACACCTCAAATACATATAATTTTTATTTGTCAATTGTACCTCAATAAAGCTGGGAAAATGAATAAGTACAAATAGAGTAGCTGATATTCATCTTTACCCAGTTGCTACCACCTAGAAATATGAACCTAATCTCATAAAAACATCCTATTTTTGAAGAGGAAGCAAGATCAATTACAATCTACTCTCTCAATATATAAACACTCAACTATAAAAGAACATTCAACTGAACTATGCAAGAAAGTTTTTCTAGTCTGACTATGGCCTCTAGATTTTCTGTTTGCAAGTTTTCCTTCATAGACTTACATAAAAAGTCAAATCACAATTATATGTTTATCTATAGAATCAGAACAAAGATTGTAAGTGTTTAGTGTCACCAATATAATAAAGTCCCATATAGTTTTTTTAGGGATAGGGTTACCAACCAGAAATGCTCTAAATTAGCTTTTTCTGTTCCCTGGATCTATTTCCAAACCAAAGATGGCCTTGCAATTGGCTGAAAGATCCTCCTGCTCCAAGAGTTGAGACTTTTTCTTTTGTATTATATATATGATACAAGAATACTCTGCCCAAATTTGCCTTGGGGGCTCCTTTTTTGTAAGCCTCTAGAATGATCAGCCACCTATGGCTTAAAAAGTAGACGGGGGGACTCTCTTCTAATATTTAATAATTCCTTCTTTTAGGTAGGTTAGTTGGTCTGGTAATTGTTTTTTCTCATTTAGGTTAATTTGGATTTGCCTGTTGAAACCCTCCCTGTATTGATCTTACATGTAAGATTTAAGTATATCATTTTATTTCTCTGATGGCCAAGTTTTTTTTTTTTATTGGAAATTTTTAATGTATACCTTAATGTGATTCATTCTGACATGCGTTTAATTGTGGCATTTCCATATATGTATTTTGATGTACATTATTCATATAGGTGCCCCCTTACCATCTTGTGTGCTTCCCCGCCACCCTCCCCATCTAAGTCCTCTCTATCATTTACTTGGTAATATTTTTCTATATGTCCTTGTGTTCCAGTTCTGTTTTTTTTTTTTCATTTTATTTTGATCCGACCTTTGAATAGGATTTTTCCTTCTTATAATTTTGATTCAGCTTCCACATATGAGTGAGAACATGTTGTGTTTCTCTTTATGAGCCTGTGTTCGTTTACTTAGAATAATTTTCTCTGATTCCATCCATTTTGCTGAGAATGACCTTATTTCATTTTTCTTGATTGCTGAGTAGTATTCCATTGTGTATATGTACCATAGTTTTTTTATCCATTCTTCTGTTGAAGGGCACTTTGGTTGATTCCATATCCTTGCTATTGTGAAAAGTGCAGCATTGAACATGGCCAAGTTTTTGACACTACATCAGTGTGGCTTCTATTCCTTCCTAAGATTAAGACTGGTCCATGGTCATGGATTGGCATATGTTTCCAAATAGTAAAATTAAAAATACATTGGAAAGTAATTTTTGTCCTAAATATCAAACTAGTTGCTAACCCAGGTGCTGTTAACAGTATCCCTGTGTTCTTTCTTCTGGGCCTTGATGAGTAACAAAATCCTGTCATTTACATAAACAGAATTGAGAAGATCTTTGTATTGTCCTGAACATAACAATCAAGGGACCCTGTAACCTGCTATGAGACACAGACATGGTTGCTCACTTCTTCCTCATCCTTCATACATAACCAGTGCATTCAACAGAGGGAACGAAGCAGTGGATTTTCACAAAGAACAAATCACATTCTACATGGGGTCTTCAGCTGGTGAAGTATCACAGGTGTGGTACTACTATTAGCCAGTTCTATAGAGGTGGTGCCTACTGCCATACCACTGTGGTGTCCAATCCCACCAGATCTCACAATCTAAGCAGGGCTGGACCTGGTTAGGACTTGAGTGAGAAATCACCTGGAAACACCAAGTGCAGTAAACTTGGGAGAAGGACACAGTAGCCCACTCCCCCAAAAAATTTGCCTTTGAAAACTCTATGAATAGCAGAGAAACACTGCCAATAGTGTTTCCTCTGTTGTACATAGGGTCACTATGAGTCAGACACTGACTTAATGGCACCTAACAACAACAACAATAGAGGTGCCAGATGCTATATCAACATTCTTCTTGTCTAACATCACATCTGTGTCAACAGGGAATTTGTAACCAAGGCTCCTTGCTGGACAGCAGATCCTTACCATTAGTGTCTCAGAGGAAACAAAAGCCAAACAATAAGCAGCTGGCATCATAGTTGTTGTCTTAAAAAGCTCTAATAATCTTTAATATATGATCAATTTATACTTTTCATGCTCACTACTTCCCATTACTTAAGAACTATAGCTTTCTCTCTTTTATACGTTCCCATATAAACTATACCAAGAGGTAATATAATATAGTGGTAGAGAATATGGATTCTAGAATAAGACTTCACAGCTTCCTCTGCCCCCCGGCAGGCTCATGCCTTACTTTCCTCATTTATAAAACAAGCATTAACATACAACTTATGTTACAGTTTGTAACTGTTAAAGGAGTTAGTGTTAGCACTTAGAGTAGTGCCTTGCTTATGATGAGTACTATACAAATTCTGGTTAACTATTAATGTTTTATCAGTTACATAGTCATTTCTATGATTGTGAGTATATGAATAATTTTTTGTGATGATTCTGCCCACTAGCTCTATAATTTCATGTTTTTCAAGCAGATGTCCCAATTTCTGGTTTAGGAAATATTTTTACCATAACTAACAATAGCATATTTCTTAAATAGTACTGCTTTCCAGTTTCTCTAAACTAGTCTGGCTGCATAGTTGTTGCTATTGTTAGGTGTCATCAAGGCAGGTCTCATTCATAGTGACCCTCACAGAGTTTTCAATGGCTGATTGGGATTGCTTTGGGAGCAGATTTTCATGTCCTTCTCCCATTTTTGTGGTGCTTTAGGAAAAATCAAGTCTAAATGTCAAAGAATGAGTAGGGTTTTTTAAGTCATAAGAGGATATTCAGCAGGCTGAGCCAATATTGTTTTCTTCTATATCATGCATTCTTCCCAAATTAATAAAGCTTTTAAAACTCCACTGCGATTTTCATTCTGGCTTTACTCAGGATAACTAGAGCTCTGGTCATTAAAAATAATTTCCAGAAAAACAGTTATAGCAGAGGTCATTGTTAATTTAATGTAATAAGCTAGCCTACTCAAAACCACATGGGATTCATTACTTTCCACATATTGCTTTCCATAGTCAAAAAACTAGGGAAAAAAGCCTTTTCATACAGATAATATTTGTAGCTATCAATCTCTGTGTAATTGATCACCTCAAAAGTGTTCTAAGAGAAGCTGTTTGTCCTTTCAAGGTCTAAAATCATAAATCTCAGAATACTCCATTGGTCAAAGCAGTGCCAGAGTATTCCTGATTCAAAGTGAAGGGATATACTTCTCTCTCTTCCTGTAAGCATGATCATGCAACACAGGGAGGGAAGTAATTGCAGGGGCCATCTTTAGAGACCATCTCTGACAGTCAAAAATTTTTTTGGCCCACAGATTTCTTCTCTCTGTTGATGGACAACAAATGAATTAAAGAAGTAGTTCAAAAGACAAAAAAGTTACAACTATTGTTTTGAAAATAGAGTAAAAATATATGACTCTGAAATCATAATATCAGGATTCTCATTCAGGCTCTAAAATTTATGAAATAATAGAACCTAAAACAATTCATATAAAGTGAGTATCACAGATTATGCTCCTACAAAATAAGACTAAAGGAAAATAGGCAATGAATATACTTTGAGATGGATAGTAAAACATCTGGTAAAAGGCTATCAAGTACTGTTTCCAAGAGAAAACCATTTGTCAGAGTTAGGAAGATTAACTCAGAATCACAATATTGTTCCTGGATGCTGCCAGGCTCCTCTAAGAGCTGATATAACCATAAAACATAAAAGCCAAAGGGCTGTGCTTGTCTCCATGTAAGTGTAAAGACAAAAGGCAAAAGCCCCCAGGATGACTGAGGAACTGGGACACAAGCACAGTTTAGAGCAATAGTCAGAGACAAAGGAGACAACATGGCCCTTGCGGTCATTCTGTCTCCCTATCTAGATTCCCTAAGTTAAAGAACAATTCTAAATTAGAATTTCTCAACGTCAGTTCCATAATTCTATATCAAAACTGCCTGTGGAACTTGAAAAAAAGATGTCATAAGTCTACACTGGACATGCTATTTCTCCTATCTGTAACATCCTTCTTCTGCCACCTTTCATTTCATCCTTTTAGTCTCAGCTCAGAAGTCCTCTCCTCCAAGAAGGCATCTCAGAGATACAGATCAGGTTAGATTTTTGTGTCCCTCGCTTGTGTCCTCATAGATGATCACATTTTAAATGTGTTTGATTTTCTTATTTTTCTTCTTCAGTGTATGGTGAAATTCTTGGAAGCTAATGAATTCCCAAGGCCTAATGCAGTGCAAATTTCACTGCCAAGACAGGCAGGCAGAGAGACAGAAACATGGAGAGATGGGGAAAGCAAGGAAGTGTGAGTAGAGGGTCACATATCTGGGCCTGCCCGGATGTGATGGCCGAGAGGCATGGTCGCACACCACAGATAATATTAAACTTGGAACCCTCAGGCGAGGGGAGTGAACTCAAGCAGCCCTCAGGGTCACTGCGAGAGGGGAGAGTGTAGGGGAGAAAGGAGAAGCCTCGGAATGCTTATCTTTTGTCGGGACCACAGCAGCTCTTTATTGCACTTCCACCATGACAAGGGCCGAGGGCAACCCAAAGAGTTACAGCCATCAAACCCAGGCCAAAGCTCTTATTGCTGCCCCAGGGGCAGTGGTGGCTCTTCTGCCTCTGGCGCTGGGACCGGAGACTTTCCTCAGCTTCTGTCCATAGGCACTGGGCCAAGGGAATTTTCTCAGCTTGCTTGGAGTTCCTTGGGAGCATTGTCTGGGTTCCTGGTCTCCATGGTCTCATTGTCTTCTTCTTCTTCTTCTTGTTGCTGTTGTCATCTTTGGGAGAGCAGTGTCATCAGGTGATGGGGATCAGCAGAGTGTCATCATCATAGATCCAGAGGAGCACCAGGGGCATACTGACTGCCTCAGAGTAGCTCCTTATATAGCTCTCCCTGATTGGCTAAGCCAATCAGATGTGAGTCTATTGTTCTTAGTGGCCCAATAGGAGGGGACATGTGGAGGGGCTTGAAAATTGGTCCAATCACAGTCTTCTGATTTCAACCAATCAGAGTCCAAGAACAGTGTCCAATGGGGTTACAAGGAAATTGTCCAATCACAGTTCACCATTTTCAACCAATCATATTTACATTATTTACAGTCCTCTTTAGTCAGGCTTTTGTTGGCCAAGTACATTACCTTTTGTTCCCATTACTCCCATTGCTCCATTTTTTTGTATCAGCACCTTGACCCCCATTTTTCCTGTTTCAGGATTTCTCCCTTTTTCCTCCCAACATGCCCCTACAAGGAAGGAAGGAAAGAAAGAAGGAGGGAAGGAAGGAAGGAAGGAAGGAAGGAAGGAAGAATGGGAAGAAGGAAGGAAGGAAGGAACTTGTATATCTAGTTTCTGTCCACCATTTTCAACACACAGGTGTGCACACACGTACGCTGGCCCTCCACCAAGAGACTACAAATCAGGAAATATATATTTTATAGGCACTACTCTTTTTTTTATTTACAGGCTCAAATCTTAAAGTATATCTAGGGCTGATGTTTATTGCTTTATGTTTGACAACCAAAATGCCAGTTCGTACTAGGACAGATAGCCTATATTCATCCAAGTGTTGGTCATAAAATCCAAGGGTAAGAATATTATGTGTTTTTCCTGGCTCAAAAATGGGAACTAAGAGAAATAACTAATATTTTGAGTACTTACTATGTGTCAAGTACTTTTCCAAATGTCCAAATATATTCACCTCTCACAGAATACACTATGTTACTGTTTCTAATTTTACTGACAAAGAAATTGGGAGATAGACAGAGAGAATAAATAATTCAGGTCACATAGCCTGGCACCCAGGAGTAACAACAGTACTGTATGGACTATGCCCTTTCAGAAACTTTTGTATACTGCATGCACAACACCATGTACATATTAATATTCAATAAATATTTATTAAAAGCAATATAGAATTTACTTTGCCTGTATTTGTTTTTGTTTTTTGGGGGTTTTTGTTTTATGGTACTTGGTGTTGAACCCAGGGCTTCACTCATGCTAGGCAGGTGCTCAACCCCTGAACTGCAGTCCAATCCCTTTCATGCTTTATTATTTTGAGATAGGATCTCACTAAACTATACAGGTCTCTATCCTCAAACCTGGGATATGCCTGCCTCAGCCTCCTGAGCCAATGTGATTATAGGTATGGGCCATAGAGGTAGCTCTTTGTCTCTATTTTTAATCACAAAATATATAATTGAGAAACCAAGTAAGGTTTTGCACATCTGTAGTCTCAGTACTCAGTAGACTGAGACAGGAGTATTAAAGTGAGTTCTAAGCCAGCCTGGTTTACATAGCAGGTTTCAAGTCAGCTTTGGCTACATAGTGAGGCCCTGCATCAAAAAAGCAAATTAAAGAAAGGAAGGAAGGAAGGACAAAGCAACAATAATAAAAACAAAAATGAGAGAAAAAGAAAACATAAGTGATATTATTGTTGTTGTTAGGTGCCGTCGAGTCGGTATCCAACTCATAGCGAACCTCTGTACAACAGGGGAAACACTATTGTCAGTGCTTCTCTGCTGTTCATAGGATTTCAATGGCATATTGATTTTTGGGAGGGGTTTGCCAGGTCCTTCTCCCAAGCCTATAGCTTCTGGTGTTTCCAGGTGGTCTCCCATCTGGGTACTAACCAGGCCTGACCCTGCTTAGCTTCCGAGATCCGATGGGATCAGATGCCACAGGGCTACCGCTGTAGGTAAGTGATAATATATATATATATATATATGTGTGTGTGTGTGTGTGTGTGTGTGTGTGTGTGTGTGTGTGTATTGAATAGTAAAAACAAGAAAATCATTACAATAACGGATGGTGTCCAAGGTATTTAATTTTCTGGTGGACTATTGAGAAGAGATTGTAGATGTAATTTCCTTCTCTTCCTGCTTGCAGTTGGTGTAAAGGAAGGCTATTGATTTTTGTGTTAATTTTATATCCTGCCACTTTGCTAAAGGAAATAATTAGGTCTAAAAGTTTTCTAGATGAAGTTTTGGGTTCCTTCAGGTAAAGTGCCATGTCATCCACAAATAACGATAATTTGACCTCTTCATTGCCTATCTGTATCCCTTTGATTACTCTCTCTAGTCTGATTGTCCTGGCAAGTATTTCCATCACAATGTCAAACAGAATAGGAGAGAGTGGACATCCTTGTCTTGTTCCAGATCTTAGAGGAAATGGTTTCAATTTTTCTCCATTTAATATAATATTGGCTGTAGGTCTGTCATAGGTGGCCTTTATGGTGTTAAGATATTTTCCTGTTATGCCTATCTTTTCCAGGGTTTTTATCATGAAAAGCTGTTCCACTTTGTCAAAGTCCTTTTCAGCATTGAGATGATCATATGATTTTTTTTTGCAAGTCTCTTGATAGGCTGAATTACACTAATTGATTTTCATGTGTTGAACCAGTCTTTCATCTGTGGAATAAATCCCACTTGGTAGTGGTGAGCAATTTTTGTAATATGTTGCTGAATTTAGTTTTCCAGGATTTTGTTAAGAATTTTTACTTCTATGTTCATAAGGGAAATGGGTCTATAATTCTCTATCTTAGATGTATCCTTTCCTGGTTTAGGTAGTAGGATGATGGTAGCTTCATAGAATGAATTTGGGAGTGTTCCCTCCTTTTCTCCTTTTTGAAATAATTTGAGGAAGACAGGTATTAAATCTTCTTTGAAAGTTTGGTAAAATTCTGCTGTGAACACATCAGGTCCTTAGCTCTTC
Source organism: Pedetes capensis (assembly GCA_007922755.1). NCBI lineage: Eukaryota > Metazoa > Chordata > Mammalia > Rodentia > Pedetidae > Pedetes > Pedetes capensis. Next base: position 15,749 of record VMDO01016157.1, on the reverse strand, counting down.
TTTGTTGGGAGACTTTATTTCAGCATATGTAATGGGTTTGTTTAGGTCACTTATGTCCTATGGGGTTAGTTTTGATAGATCATATGTGTTAATAAATTTATTCATTTCCTCTGCGTTTTCTAATTTTGGGGAATAAAATTTCTCAAAGTATTCCCTGATGATTTTTTGTATTTCATTGTAGTCAGTGATCCAGTTTTTCATTTCTATGAAACAAGGAAAGAACCCGCTCTCCATCTGATTCACCAACAAAGCAACAGCTGTCTCTCTCCTTGCGACCACTGAGACCACCAACACAGGTATTTGCCCCTGGAAGGCAAAAGCGCCTGAGGCTTTTCCTTTCTCTGATCTCTGCCGGAGTCTCGAGGGCCACAGGAGTCTGCGCCCCAGACCCGAGTGTCCCAAGTGAATTGTGTTTAGTATCTGTGTGCGCAGCGGCACAGCCTGTCCGAACCTCCAGGCCAGACCAGGAGGTGTGTGCCCCACATAGAGTATTTATGATCCATTTTTATGAACCTTTTTTCATTTCTAATTTTTACTGTGATGGCTTTTTCCTTGTTGTCTTTGATGTGATTGGCCAGGGGAGTGTGTGTTTTATTAATCTTTTCAAAGAGCCAGTTCTTACTCTCATTAATTCTTTGAGTTATCTTTTTAGATTTTAATTGAGATACTTCTGCCTTTATCTTGGTAATTTCTTTCTGAGTGCTCCTTTTGGGATTGTTTTGTTGCTGATTGTGTACCATCTTGAGATATGTCATTGGGTCATTTATTTGGCTCTTCTCTACCTTACTGATGAAGGTACTTAAAGCTATAAGCTTCCCTTTTAGAACTGCCTTTGCTGTATCCCATATGTTTTGGTGGCCTTTGTGGTGGGTGCATAAATTTAAATGATAGTCATATTAACTGGGCTTCCTTGTAGACATATGGATATTATTCTATCACTGACAACATTGTATTTCATGACAGATCTTGAAATGTCTTTTTTGGTGATGAATGCAACCCCATTTCTCTTTAGTTTATCATTCCCAGCATAGTAGACCATATGATTGTCTGACTCAAAACAGCCTATGCCAGCCCATTTTAGCTCACTGATGCCTAGAATGACAATGTTTATGTGCTCCATTTCTCTTTTAACAATTTCTAGTTTTCCTAGATTCATACTACATACATTCCATGTTCCAATTATTAATGGATGTTTACAATTGTTTCCCCTCATTTTGAGTCGTGACACATCAGCAAGTTGAGCACCCTGGGGCTTTACTCCATTTCCATCATCACAGTAGACTCTACTTTGAGGAGGCAACTCTTCCCCAGTAGTCTTTTGAGTGCCTTCCAACCTGGGGAGATCATTTTCAGGCACTATATCTGACAGTGTTTCTTTGCTATTCATAGGGTTCTCAGTGGCTAGTTGTTTCAGGAGTGGTTCACCAGGTCCTACTCCCTAGTCTGTCTTAGTCTGGAAGCTCAGCTGAAAACCTCTCCACCCTGGGTAACCTTGATTATATCAAAGGTTACAGTGGCAGAGCTCTCAGCCTCATTGCAACACACAAGCCCCCACAGTGCAGCAAATGAACCCACCACTAAGGCTACAAATGAAGGAAGGGAAGACTTCTATCAGCTTCTGCAATCTGAAATAGATCAAACATGCAAACAAGACATACTGATAATCACTGGTGACTGGAATGCAAGGGTTAGAAACAAAGAAGAAGGCTCGGTAGTTGGAAAATATGGTCTTGGTGACAGAAATGAAGCTGGAGATTGCATGATAGAATTTTGTTAGACCAATGACCTTTTCATTGCAAATACATTTTTTCAACATCATAAATGGAGACTATACACATGGACTTCACCAGATGGAACATACAGGAATCAAATTGACTACATAAATGGAAAGAGATGAGAGAAAGGCTCTGTACAAAAATGTCAAAATAAGGCCAGGTGCTAACTGTGCATCAGAACATCAACTTCTCATATGCAAGTTCAAACTGAAGCTGAAGAAAATTAGAACAAGTATACGAGAGCCACAGTATGACCTTGAGTATATCCCACCTGAGTTCAGAGACCACCTCAAAAATAAGTTTAATGCATTAGACACAAATGACAGGAGACCAGAAGAGTTGTGGCATGACATAAAAGATATTATTCAAGAAGGAAGCACAAAGTTCTTAAAAAGACAAGAAAATAAGAAAAGCCCAAATTACATGTCAAAAGAGACAGTAGAACTTGCCCTTGAACGTCGAGCAGCTAAAGTAAAAGGAACACATGATGAAGTTAAGGAACTAAACAGAAGATTTCAGAAGGCAGCTTGAGAAGACAAAAACAAATACTATAATGACATGTGCGAGGAGCTGGAGGCAGAAACCAAAAGGGAAGAACATGCTCCGTGTTTCTCAAGCTTAAGGAAGTGAAGAAAAAATTCAAGCCTCAAGTGGCAGTAGGGAAAGATTCTACAGGGAAAATATTAAATGATGCAGGAAACATCAAAAGAAGATGGGAAGAATACACAGAGTCATTGTACAAGAAAGAATTGGTAGATGACCAACCATTCCAAGAGGTTGCATATGAAGAGGAACCAATGGTGTTGAAGGATGAAGTGGAAGCTGCCTTGAAAGAACTGGTGAAACACAAAGCTCCAGGAATTGATGGGATACCAATAGAGATGTTTCAACAAACAGATGCAGCACTGGAGGTGTTAACATGTTTATGGCAAGAGATTCGGAAAACAGTTACTTGGCCAACTGACTGGAAGAGATCCATATTTGTGCCTATTCCCAAAAAAGAGGATCCGACTGAATGTGCAAACTATTGGACAATATCATTAATATCACACACCAACAAAATTCTACTAAAGATCATTCAGAAGCAACTGCAGCAGTATATAGACAGGGAATTACTGGAAAATCAAGTGGGATTCAGAAGAGGGCGGGGAACCAGGGACATCATTGCTGATGTCAGGTGGATATTAGCTGAAAGCAGAGAATATCAGATGTCTATCTATGTTTTATTCACTATGCAAAGGCATTTGACTGTGTGGATCATAACAAATTATGGATAACACTTCCGAAAATGGGAACACCAGAACAACTGATTGTGCTCATGAGAAACCTGTACATAAACCAGGAGGCAGTTGTTCGAATAGAACAAGGAAACGTTGCATGGTTTAAAGTTGAGGAAGGTGTGTGTCAGGGCTGTATACTTTCACCCTATCTCTTCAATTTATATGCTGAGCAAATAATCTGAGAAGCTGGTCTTTATGAAGAAGAACGTGGCATCAAGCTTGGAGGAAGACTCATTAACAACCTGTGTTATGCAGATGATGCCACTCTGTTTGCTGAAAGGGAAGAGGATTTAAAACATTTAATGATGAAGATCAAAGATCATAGCCTTCAATATGGGTTAGGACTAAACATCAACAGAACAGAAATCCTAACTACTGGGTCAGCACGCAACTTCACATTAAATGAAGAAAAGATTGAGGTTGTCCAAGATTTTGCTTTGCTTGGCTCTATAATCAACACCCGTGGAAGCAGCAGTCAAGAAATCCAAAGACACATTGCTCTAGGAAGAGCTGTGGCAAAGATCTCTTTAGAGTATTGAAAAGCAAAGATGTCACATTGAAGGCGAAGGTGTGTCTGACTCATGCCATGGTATTTTCAGTGGCATCATATGGTTGTGAAAGCTGGACATTGAACAAGAGAGACAGGAAAAGAATTGATGCTTTTGAATTGTGGTGCTGGAGATGTCTATTGAATATACCATGGACTGCCAAAAGAACCAACAGATCTGTCCTAGAAGAAGTGCAACCAGATTGCTCCTTGGAATCAAGAATGGCCAGACTGTGTCTTACATATTTCAGACATGTAGTCAGGAGAGATGAATCCCTGGAGAAGGACATCATGTTTGGGAGAGTGGCAGGTCAACAAAAAAGAGGAAAACCCTCCACCAGATGGATTGGCACAGTGTCTGCAACAATGGGCTTAAACATAAATAAGATCATTTGCCTGGCACAGAATCGGCAAGTGTTCTGATCTGGTGTGCATTGGGTCGCTATGAGTCGGACTCCACTCGAAGATACCTAACAACAATAACAACATATGTTTTGGTAGGACGTGTTTTCATCATCATTTGATCTCAGGAATTTTTTAATTTTCATTTTGAGTTCTTCATCAATCCTTTGATAATTCAGCAGTGTATTATTTACTCTCCATGAGTTTGTAAGAATTCTGGAATTATTCTTGCTTTTGAGTTCCAATTTTATTCAGTTGTGGTCTGATAAGGTACCGGCAATAGTTTCTACTATTTGTACTTATTGAGGGAATTCTTGTGGACTAATATATGATTATTTTAGAGAAAATTCTATATGGAGCTGAGTAGAATGTGTATTCCTTGTCATATGGATGGAATATTCTGTATATATCTGTGAGTTCCAATTGGTTTAAGGTGCAGATTAGGCTTGTTGTTTCTCTCTTGATTTGTTATTTTGATGGCCTGCCTCTTGGTGAAAGTGGGGTATTGAAGTCTCCCATAATTATTGTGTCAACCCCGCTATTGTCCTTTATTTCCTATAAAGATTATCTTATGAAGCTAGGTACCCCAATATTTGGATAGTATATATTTAGTAGCGTTATTTGTTCCTGGTTGATTGTTCCTTTTAGTAATATGTAGTGTCCTTCTTTATCACTTCTAATTAGTTTTGGATTGAAAGTTAATCTATCTAACACTAGTATTGCAACACCTACTTGTTTTTATTTCCCCCCTGCTTGGTGTATTGTCTTCGAGCCCTTAATTCTCAATCTATTGGAGTTTTTGTAGGTTAGATGAGTTTCTTAGATGGCACATATTAAGGGCTTATGTTTTTTCATCCAATTAGCCAGTCTGTCTCTTAATTGGTGAGATAAGACCATTTACATTAAGAGTAATGATTGAAAAGTGTCTATTGTTACATATCCAGTCATTACATCTTGCTGGTTTTTGATTCATGCTTGCTTTATTGCTCCTTGATTTCCACTCATGCAAACTATTCAATTCTTTGATCTTCTATATAGGGTTGCCTTATCTCACCTGTATGTGGTAACTGATTGAGGATCCTCTGTAAAACTGGTTTGGTGGTTGCAAATTGTTTGAATGTGTTAATATCATGGGATGTCTTATAGTCCTCATCTATTTTCAAAGATAACTTTGCTGAGTATTGTGTTCTTGGTTGGATGTTGTTCTTTTTCAGAACATGAGTTATATGTGTCCAGGCCTTTCTAGCTTTCAATGTTGATGTGGGGAAGTCTATAGTTATTTTTATGGGTTTTCCTTTAAATGTTAGTTGGGATTTTTCCCTGGTTGCTTTCAAAATTGCCTCTCTGGTGTCCAACATAAGCATTTGTACTATATGTCATGGGGAGGACTGGTTTTGGTCTACTCTGGGTGGGGTCTTGAATGTTTCAGTTCTGTATGTATCCAGATCCTGGATTATCTCTGAAAAATTTTCCTTGAGGATGTCATAAAATATATTTCCTAATCTTCTGGTGGGACTTTATTCTCCTTCAGGGACTCCCTGAATACTTAAGTTTCATTTTTGTCATTCTGTCTGAGGCCACTTTGAAATCTGACTTATATTCTTTCATCACTTTTTTCAATTGGCATTGTGCATACTTAATTCCTTGGATTGAGTCCTCTGAGTCTGAAATTCATAGCTCATCATCCAGTCTCAATGAAGAGTATTCTTTTGCAGACCTCTATAAGAAAAATTTCAATACATTAAAGACAAAAATTACAGAGGATACTAAAAAGTGGAAGGACCTTCCCTGCTCCTAGATTGGGATAATCCATATAATAAAAATGGCTATCCTACCAAAAGCAACCTATAGATTTAATGCAATCCCCATTAGAATCCCAATGACAGACTTTACATAAATAGAAAAAATGATCCAAAAATTCATATGGAAACACAAAAGACCACATATAGCCAAAACACACTTAAGCTACAAAACTCTTGCAGGTGAAATCACAGTCCTTGGCTTTAATCTATACTACAGGGCTGTAGTAGCAAAAAATAGCTTGGTACCGGCACAGACATAGGCCTGAAGACCAGGTGAACAGAATAGAAGATCCAAAGATACATCAACACATCCATTGCCACTTGATTTTTGGCAATGGAGCAAAGCAGTAAAATTGGAGGAAGGATAGCCTTTTCAATAAATGGTGCTGGGAAACATGGATATCCACTTGGAAAAAATGAAAACTGACCGGAAAAGTTTCTATCTTAAACATCTCTCAATATGCATGAGAGTTAACTCAAAATGGATAAAAGGCCTCAACATAAAACCAGAAACTTTAAAATTAATAGAACAAAGGACAGGCAATATGCTCCAACATATAGGTATAGGAAAGCTTTTCCTTAATAGGTCCCCATTTGCTCAAGAAAGCACAACAAGAATAGATAAATGGGATTACATGAAATTAAAATCTTCTGTAGAGCAAAGGAAATAATCAACATAGTCAAGGAAATCCCCACTGATTGGGGAAAAAATCTTCACATCCTATACATCAGAGGACTAATTTCCAGAATTTATAAAGAACTCAAGAAAGCAATACACAAGAAAACAAATAACCCAATACACAAATGAGAAAAGGAACTGAGCAGACAGTTCTCAAATGAAGAGACCCATAAAGTCATGAAACACATGAAAAAAATACTCAATATCCCTAGCCATTAGGGAAATTCAAATCAAAACAATGCTGACATTCCACCTTATTCCAGTAAGAATGGCCAAGATCTATAAAACAAATAACAACAAATGTGGGTGAGGCTGTGGAGAACAGGGAACCCTCTTTCACTGTGGAGTTGTAAATTGGTTCAATCATTTTGGAAATCAATATGGAGGTTCCTTAGAAAACTAAAAATAGATCTACCATATGACCCAGCTCTACCACTATTGGGAATATACACAAAGGGAGATGAGGCATCATACCACAGAGGCAACGGCATCTCCATATTCAATGTAGCACTCTTCACAATAGCAAGGATATGGAATCAACCAAAGTGCCCATCAACAGAACAATGGATAAAAATATTATGGTACATATACACAAGGAATACTACTCAGCAATAAAAAAAATGAAATAATGTCATTTGCAGCAAAATGGATGGAATTGGAGAAAATTTTCTTAAGTGAATAAACACAAGCCCAAAAAGAGAAATACCACATGTTCTCACTCATAATGTGGGAGCTGAATCAAATTTAAAAGAAGGAAAAAATCCTATACAGAAATTGAAACATAATTAAAAGCTCATGTAAACTTAGCAGAGAAGGGAAAATTTAAGGAGGGAAAGAAGGAGAAAGAGATCTAGCAAAAGGAAGCTATGATGGGAGAAGACAGGAGGGGAAGAAGGGACAAGGAGGAGTGAGAAATGAGAGCGAGGTTGCCCTCAAGGTAAACAGTCCAACTTTAATAATTCAGGAAATAATTATAATAATACCAACAATACCAAAGGATGACAATAATGCAAATGGGCTAGATTATTCATGTAACACTGCTGAGAATGTAAAAAGATAGATCACTATAGAAAAATGTTTGCACTTAAGTCATAATTGGGATACAAGGATATAGAAAAATATTCCCACAGAAAGACATGCAAGTAGAAGGGAGGCCATTGATGATGGAGTGGGAAAGGGGAGGAGGGAAGAGGGTGAGAGAGATGTTATCTGTGCAATGTACAATGAAATGCATGTATAGAAATGTCACAATGAAATTCATGTCAGAATGAAACACATTAATTTGTACATTTAAAATTTCCTATTAAAATAACAAATGGATATTCAACTACGTGCTATCACTAGGGATGGGAAGATGGCAAAAGACAGAATATCAGTTAATACAACATAGAAACTCATCAAGTAAAAGTTTTCTGATGTAGACATGAGAGAGTTTCAAAAGCACTTTAGCTAGGCTTTCTTTCCTTCCCACCAGAATCCAGCAACAGGACCAGCTTTACTGGATGCAACTTTTCAGATGCACAGGGGCCATGCTTAAAAGGACCTCACTCTTGCCTTACTATTCTCCTGTCACTATCTTGAAGGGTTTTTAAAAGTTTGAACAAAGATCCCTCCATTTCATCTTACACTTAATCCTGCAAATTATCAAGTTGGTTTTGCCAAAGAGGTTCTATAAAGACATTCACTGCACAGCAATACATAAAGGAGACCTTTTGTAACAGGTAACTACAGAAAATATATATGCAAAAAAATGAAAGAAGTTGTTTGAATATCTGTAATAATAAGAAGAGCACTTTAGCCTTATAGAAAGACAGTGACTTAGAAATCCAGCTAATTAGCATATCAATCTTAAATCAAGGGAATGACAAGGCTGGCATGGAGCAGCTTAGACCAGCAGGTATTGGCCCAGCATGGAATACAGAAGTGGATCAATGGACCACAGTGAAACAGCAGAGGGAGAAAACAGGCATGAATGAAAATTAGAAGGACAGCCTCCTCAGCAGTATTGGCAGTGTTTTTTCTCAAAAATCTCTGGAAAAAAATGAATTAGTAATAAGCATTGATGGTGACATAAATTTATCAGGATATCATTTGTAATGGTGTTTATGCATAAGTGAGCTGCTTAGTAATCTGTACATAATTAATTTCATGATATAAGCTCAATCATTCTCAATTAATCATTATGTCTTTGTAAACTATGTAGTTAGAAGAACCCCCTCCAGAATTGCTAAGCAAAGGAAGGTAACTGGATATTTGTGCTGAAATTCTACTTGCTCAGAGGGAACAAAAGAGGTAAGCAGGATCTAATATTAAGCAATCCTATGAAGATTCTTTCCTCATTCCAGTGAGGTAGCTACTTAGAATACACAATAATGCTTTACATATCTTATCTTTTAATGCTTTACATATCTTATCTTTTAAGTCTCTTTAAGAATTCTATGAGGCAAATACTATTTTGATCTTCAGTTTATTAATAGAGAAACAGATGAGTTAAACAATATCCTCAAGATCTTACAGTTAAACCATATTCTAATTAAAGACCAAACCAGTGCTACAGTAAAGAAAACATCACTTTTATCGTCACAGAGATAATCATCTAAACTTATGTCCAGGAGTACAATGTCCAGGAGTACAGTGCTCTGCACATCCTTCACATTATGTCATTTATGTTGCATTGTTTGCTGTTTCACAGGTGTACATGCCTTGCAGTTAGAATGTAACATACTGATCCTCCCTACAACCTATGAGTCAGTTCTCATTTATTTAAGAGTATCCTTTCCCCAGTGAATTGATGTATTAATATATCACAAAATAGACATATGCATATTATTTTGTTATTATTAGGTGATATTGACTTGGGTCTGAACTCATAGTGAACCTATATACAACAGGACAAAATACTACCCCACACTCTGCCATGCATACAATGTTTTTTCATGCTTGAACCTGTTGTTGAAGCTGCTGTGTTTCTTCTCATTTTGAGTCATGTCACACCAGCAAATGGCAGTCCCAGGGGCTTTACTCTATTCCCATCATTAAGGTCGACTCTATTTCAAGGAGGCAACTCTTACCCAGTCTTTTCTTGAATGTCTTCCACCCTAGGGGGCTCATTTTCCAGAACTATACTTGACAGTGCTTCTCTAATATTTATAGGGTTTTCAGTGGATAATTGTTTCAGGAATGAGCAACCGGGTCCTTCTCCCTAGTCTCTCTTAATCTGGAATCTAAGCTGAAACCTGTTCCCCATGTATGGTACTGCTGGTATCTGAACTACTGGTGGCATAGCTTTCAGCTTCATAGCAACACTCAAGCCCCTACAGCATGACAAGCTGACAGACACACAGGGAATATATGTACATATATATGCACATACATCTATATAAAACTCAACTTTTATGTCACATCATATACAAAATCATACTACAAAATAGATCATGACCTAAGTGTAAAATCTGAAACTATAAAATTTCTAGAAGAAGAACATAACATTATCTTCTAAGTCAGAAAAAGTGTGCTTAAAAAGGACACACCAAAAAATAACTGTAAAAGATGATAAATTTGACTTTATTGAAATTAAAATCTCTTAACTTTCAAAAGTCGACCTGAAAGAAGAATAGTAATTCATAGGAATAGGGAAGGGTGTAGAAAGGAATTGAAGGTGGGTGGTTGGGTATGATCAATGCTTGCTGTATGCCTGCATGGCAATATCACACCAAATTTCATTAATATGTACAATTGATATATGTTAATAAAAGCTTACCTAGTAGCAGAGTAAAACATGAAATAGCCTATCTACAAAGAAATAAATTAATTAAATAAAATAGTATTTAGTACTAAAGGACAATGTTTATCATTATACTTATAAGTGATAAAATCAAGATTCAACCTTGTACTTATAAGAGGAGCCCAATTTTATAAAAATATGCATGCATAATGATCAATAAAAATATACCAAATAGTTAAAAAGACATCAGTAAAGAAATTAGTAAAGCAAGCCACAAGCTAGGAGAAAACACAGCAGGGGACAACAGGGGGTTGTCTCTATTATATATAAAGAACTTTCTTGAGCTGGGCATGATAGCACATTCCTGTAATCCCAGCAACCCAGGAGGCGGAGGCAGGAGGATCACAAATTCGAGACCAGAGGCAGCTGCGAACTTAGCAAGACACTGTCTCAAAAAGTGGAAAAGAAAAAGGGGGGGGGGGCTAAGGGTGCAGCTCAGTGGTACAGCACTTACAAAGCATGCAAGCTCAAGGCCCTGAGTTCAAACCCCAGTACTGCAAAAAATTAAAAAAAGAACTCTTAAACTCCATAAGATTTAAAATTTATCAATTATAATGGGCAAAATATTTGAGCAGATATTTCACCAAAGAGAATTAGATGTTTAATAAGCATACGAAAGATGCTTAACACTACTTGTAACTGGAAAATGAAAATTGAAACCTAAATGAGATACCAGGAAACACAAACTAGAATGGTTTATTTAAATGCCTCATGGCTAGGTGTGGAGGCACAGGCCTGTCATCCCAGCACTCAGGAGGCTGAAGCAGAAACAGGCATTTTTGCTTGTAGTTATTTTGGAAAACTCTCTGGCAGTTTTTTGCTGTATTAAGAATACACTTATTATACGATCCATCAATTCTACTCTAGACATTTACTCAAGAGAATGAAAGCTATATGTTCACACAAGGATTACTTTATATCAAGTTTATTCATAATTGCCAAAAGCTGGAATGAACTCAAATGACCATCAGCTTGTGAATGGAAAAGGAGATTATACTATATCCATACAACAGAATACTAAACAGCAATTAAAAGAAACTGCTAATACATAAATGAGCATAGATTAGGCTCAAAGACATTAGCTAAATGAAAGAATTCAGACACAAAATGCTCCATATTCTACAGTTCCATTTATCTGAATAGATAAGAGAGAGAGAGAGAGAGAGAGAGAGAGAGAGAGAGGGAATGCGTGATGACCAGAGGTTGAGGGAGGTGATTAGCTGGAAATTATTAAGAGGAAATTCTTTGGGACAATAGACATATTCTCTGTGATGGCTGTAGTGGCTACACTACTGTGCATATTTGTTAAAACACATTGAATGGTACACAAAATTAACCCATGCAATTTATATTTTAATAAAGTTGACCCAAAAGACCCTGTTTCTTTAATGAGTCATAATTCAGCTTTTATTGACAGCTATAACATAGAATTATAAACTTAATTAAGACTGTTTTTTCACTCTTCATTCATATAATTTTTGCTGTGGTAATTGCTTATTTTATTTGTATTAGTGTATCCAGTACCATTTTATTTTAAAAATCACATATATTGCATAAAAACTATTTTTTAAAGATGCATCTTTCTTTGAAATATTTATGACTTCATACAATCACAAATAATAGATTCCACAAAGGTGAAATACTATTTTTATACTGCCAGCATTCGATCAGTACATGGGAAAAAATGAATTTCTTGATTTCTATGTATGCAAACATCGACTGGTAGCAACTGTCTATTTAAGAGTCTGCTGTCCTGACAAATTTAACAAAACCTTCAATAGTTACACTTAATCTTGACCCACCTCTTGGTACTTGTAAATAAAAAATTTCCTCCTAAATCCCTTTCATTCAAAAATTCACATTACAGATGAGGGGAGGCATGAAAGCCCAGGTGTTTGTTTTCTGCTTTTTCTAACTCATATGGTGAGATTTATGCTGATAACAATAGGAGTCTAGAGCATTATATATTTTTTAAAAGGGACTTTTTGGAAATTGATTGAACCCCAAACCTAAGTAAAATACTTTATTTCATTCCTTTTTTTCAAATTTAGCTATTTGATGTAGGTAAAAGAGAATATGTTTCAAAATTCAGCTTAGAAAATAATAAATGTAAGAAAATAATAAGAATTGTGTGGTCCTTTTTCCTTTAAAATGCCTTTTTTATACATTATCTCAGATCAAACCAAACCACCAGAGTGTCAGCCATGGTTTAAGATTAACAGCTCAGAAATGTTCTTTTTCTTTGAATACAGAATATCCTTGGGAGGTTTCCTAGCACCTGATTGACCCTGGCACAGCTCAGCACAGTGAACACTTCACTGCACAGACAAAAACACTTCGGGCATCACATCCACACAGGGAATACAGAGAGCACCTTTCTACTTGCTTGTTAGAACATAGGAAGAGTTTTTATTTTTTACTTACATCAATTAAACTCATGTCATTTTCTAATATAGGCAACTTCCTACTGTTTCAGAGTAGTTAATATCTCAAAGTACAATATATGTTCATGCTCTACTCCCTGGTTTTCCTCCAGAGAAAACGTCAATTTGCCTGGCTATAAAAAAGATGAGATGCCGGGCTGAGGATGTAGCTCATGGTGGAGTGCTTACCTACCATGCACAAGGTTCTGACTTTGATCTCTAGCCTTTTCTGTTTTGGGGGGATGGCAATGGTGGGAGGGAGCGGGATGATGAGATGCCTCTGTGCACACAGACACTTAGGGTAAGCCAGCTCAAAGATGAATGATGAAGTCAGAGAAAGCTGTTAGTGGAGACAATAATGTGAAATAGTGGTGTGCACGAAGCTGAAAAGTAAGTGGTCTTCGAGTATTAAATGAATGTTGTTGTTGTTAGGTGCCCTCAAGTCAGGTCTGATTTATGGCAACTCTATGTATAACAAGACAGAACACTACTCAACACTGTTGCATGCACATGAACTTTTTACATTTGAGTCCATTGTTGCGGTCAATATGTTTCATCTCATTTTGAGTTGTGCCACATATGCAAATGGAAGTCTCAGAGGCTTTACTTTATCCTGTTATTAAGGTCAGCTCTACTTTGAGGGGGCAACATTTCCCCAGTTACCTTTTGAATCCATCCTAGTGTGGGGACTCATTTTCTGGCACTATATTTGACAGTATTTCTCTGCTATTCATAGGATTTTCAATGGCTAATTGTTTCAGGAGTGGGATGCCAGGTCCTCCTCCCTAGTTTGTCTTAGTCTGGAAGTTAGCTGAAGCCTGGCTACCAGGGGTGGCCCTGCTGATATCTGAGATACTGGGAGTATAGCTTTCAGCATCACAACAACACCCAAGTCCTCACAGCACAAGCTGACAGACTTGTGAAGGACTAAATTAATAGAAATTCCCATTTTCATATGTAGTAGTAAGCTACAAGATTGAATAATATTGTGAAACATTTAGATATATATAAAACTCTAGTAAGGGTAGGAAAAGAATATTTATTTTATCTTTCATTGCCTCTTGTATTAGTCAGCTTTGTGTAACTACAGTGAGATACCTGAGGCAACTAACTTAATAAATACAAATGAGTTATTTATCTCACAGTGATAGAGGCTCAAGTCTGAGATTATGTGATTCCATTGGTTGGGCCCCTCCTGGGGGCATCAGCTGGCAATGGTGGGAGCATGTGGGAAAGTAAGTAGTCACATCGGCAGGTAGGAAGTAGAGAGAGAGGATGGGCAAGGTCCTATAAAATTCCTTCTGAGAAACACCCCAATGACAAAGTACCTCCCATAAACCCCACCTCCTAAAGGTTCATACCACCTTACAATAGCACTACCCTGGGAACCACACCTTCACATATGCACTTTTGGGGGATACTCACCCAAACCGTAGCACTCCTTTATTAATAAACAAGAATTTAAGATAACATAAAAAAGCATATGCAATATAATAAAAGCAAAAAAGGTGATAAATGTTGGCACTTCTTGGTATGAGAATAGAAAACTGAACACAAATTTCCTTTTTCTTTCCCCTCAAACCCCACTAAAATGGTAGAGATTTTAAGGCATAAAATGGGAATGGAGAACAGGAGGTAATTTTGGCAGCAAAATTTTGGCAGAGATAAGCTAGTGGTAATGACATAAACCACCGGAGGAACAAAATCCTAAAGCAATAAGGGAGGCTGTCAAAAATAAATCTCATTTCTTTAACAGAATTCTCAAAAGTTTCAGGAATTGATGGCTCCAAGTTCATACTGGAAATAATGATAAAGACGAGAACCCTAAGATTAGGAGGATTGCTTAGAGCAGCAGCTCTGCAGATCTGCTTTCCTACTCCAGCAAAAGCTTGGAGTTTTATTAGTTAGAGAAGTAAAAAGAAAGAGCCAGAAACAGTTGAAGTTAAAAAATATCATTACAATTCAGGGAGATGAAGAACCAAATGCTTACTGGATTCTCAGACCTCAATCTATTTTCCCTTCATAGGTTTCAGGACACTGGTGGATACTAGACCCTCCACCTCTAACTGGGACATTAAAGGGGCTTCTTTGGAGTGTGTCTAGTTAACACAGAAGACCTTGAAAATATGAGCCTCAGAAGTTCACCAAAATAATCCCCAACCTTATCACTTCACAATTAAATCCATGGTATACTAGCCCTAGTCACACACTTCAATCTAACTAGCTTTTTAGACTCTGTTGTTTAAAGAGAGTGAAAAACAAGCCTTAATACTCTCTGAGTAAAACCTCTAAAACAAAAGATCGTTTGGAGAAAACAAAGGCTGACTACAGAAAGAGCAGAAATTGCAAACATAATTGACATACTCAAAAAGATAAAATAAATTACTGCATTCATACAGGTAGAAACAACAAAGTTAGAAGCATGCTAGTAAAAAAGAGCTCTTTGCAATCAAACATAGCATCACAGAAGTGAAAATAGAATAGTAGAAGTGTTGAATGATAGCAAAATCTCTCAGAAAGAGCAAAATGATACAGGAAAAAATAGACAAAAATAATTCAGTCTATACCAAATAATAGAAATTACAGAACAAACAAAATGAAACCAGTAAACTGTCAAATTATCTGAGAAAATATCCTAGAGCTAAAGGGCATCCTTTTTTCAGATTGAAAAGACTCCTAGCAGGGGATTAAAATATACCTACAGACCATCAACTTCTCATATGCAAGTTCAAACTGAAGCTGAAGAAAATTAGAACAAGTATACGAGAGCCACGGTATGACCTTGACTATATCCCACCTGAGTTCAGAGACCACCTCAAAAATAGTTTTAATGCATTAGACACAAATGACAGGAGACCAGAAGAGTTGTGGCATGACATAAAAGATATCATTCAAGAAGGAAGCACAAAGTTCTTAAAAAGACAAGAAAAAAAAGAAAAGACCAAATTACATGTCAAGAGAGACACTGGACCTTGCCCTTGAACGTCGAGCAGCAAAAGCAAAAGGAAGACACGATGAAGTTAAGGAACTAAACAGGAGATTTCAGAAGGCAGCTCG